>OU015463.1:29644916-29757416 GCA_907164805.1 Brachyptera putata | reverse complement strand
CGTTTTTTAGTTATTCCAATTTCAAGGGGCAAAGTTATTGCTCCCCCCCCCCTCCGGGTTTGAAATGATGTTGTTTATGTTTTTGAAATGTGTTGTTCAAAAATCGTTTTGTGCTGATACCGTTTACTTGTTACTTTACATTTGGCGTGTGTGTGTGGGGGGAGGGGGGGGAGGGGTGATCACAATAAATTAATTTAATTTTTAATCGCTAGCCGCACGAAACGTTTTTTCAACAGCACATTTCGGCACAAAACGAGCACATTTTAGCAATATCATCATAAATATACATTTTAAATGTGGGGGGCTGGCCATTAAGTTAAAGCCCCCCACATTCAAATCAGAATAACTAAAAAACGGTGGTAGCACAAAACTAATTTTAAGCAGCATATTTCAGCACAAAACGAGTTCATTTTAATAACTTTAGAGGAAATTCGAATTTCAAATGTGTGTGTGGCGAGGGGGGGCACCAGCTATAATGGTGAATTTTCAAATAATGCTGGATTGTCAAATCTTCTATTTTTGTATGGCGATTGAAGTTCAAATTATATTGTGAATCGGATTATTGTGATCATCAATGTTAACTTGGTTGCATGTTATACTGTTTTTTGTTTCAATTTGTACGAGATTTGTTGCACAACGAATAATTAGGGTGTCCTCAGTCTCCATACGGCAAAAAGTTCCGGCCAGGGTGATTTCACAGGTAAAAATGATGATAAAACTTGAACCGTGCTGGATACACAATTAACAAATACTTCATCTGAGTATGCAGACAATATGAGTTGAAAATGCTGATGAGGCAAATTGTATAGTAAGAGATGTGGAAAAATCACTTGTGTGTAACAGTACCACTTGATATTTTTGTCATCAATTTTTATCTCAAAGCGTACCGTTCCATAAAAAAAACACGTAACTTATTGTGAATGTTCATTATGAATTGACAGTACAGGAGATGAGAGGTAATGTAATGTAAACTGCACGGTGTGGAGCAGTTTCACTACAATATGTGTATCCGCGATCGGGTACAATATGTATTGTAATATTGATAGGCCTACTGAAAATTTACCTTGTGAGTGGGTCCCCTTTGAAGTTTAAACGAAGGTAGAAGAAATGCTGCGCGAAAATAATACGTGAGTACGTAGGCCTACATTTGCCTTTCTGCTTTTATGCACTAGGAAAACGCGTTATGTGTTTCCGCGTTGATGGATGAGCTAATAAGAATGAAACTGAATTATTTCCAAAAGGTAAATCAAGTTGATGTTTTGACGGCATTCAAATTAAAAATTAATGTTTTCATTCGGTTGATTTATTTCGTAGACTATTCTCATCATGAAGGAAATATTAGATGCAATCTAAGATACAATATATACACCTTGAGATCCAATTATATTCATTACTCATTCTAAATAATATCTTTGATAATAAAGAAGGCTTTGTTTTAATAGTTCTTCAATAATTGGTGACACTTGTTGCTTGGATTTAATTGGTTTTCTTAATAGCTTTGAATGATGTATAAAAATGTCATTATATAATTTTTTATATCTAAACGACTGATTGGATTCCAGTGAAAGTTTGGAATCATGTGTATCATTATTATATTGAAATTCGGTGAAAATTTTAATTTTTTTGAAGGACATTTTTTGTACGAAAATTTTTCTCCGGCTTATTCTTATGGGTAATTTGGAAAATGGAAAATTAGTTTTCTCAGAAGTGGTGCAATCGATTGCGCATAAAAATCAATGAGATTCAATCCAGATGATGACACTTGGGCTTGCCAAGTTTCAATTGAATTTGAATTTTCGTTTGACCTGTAGAGCGCGAACAAAAAAAAAAAAAAAAAAAAAAAAAAAAAAAAAAAAAAAAACATGTACATTTTTTTCGGGTCAAGTGTAATTGAGTCTTCGCTTCGCTCATCCAATGAAAAGGTTATAAAGTATCTAATTGAAACCATACGTCAGACGTTTAGACGTTTAAACGTTAGACGTAAGTGCAATAATAATGTAGTGCAATTTATAGAGTCATATCCACATATTTTTGTTCTTGTGGTATATAGCTGGTATGTACAGTCCATATCTGGAATAATCTGGAGCACTGTTCTTGATCCGTCCGTACGGTAGCCGTAATCAAAGACAGCAGGGTGATAATTGCTTGTGAGGAAAATGGGTGACAAATCTATCAAGATTATGATTTTAACCTTTTTTACCGTGGGATAAGGAGGTGTGGGGTAAAAATGATGAAATTTAAAAATCTATATCAAAACCAACATAACCTATCGTATTCAAGTATTGATTATGATATTAAAATTGTATACAATCTTTAAAATACGGATACATTTCGTCTATATCTACCCGGTTTGTCGCCTATTCTTCCCGTACCTTTATTTCCGATTACCAGGTAATTTGTGTAGTCTGATCACTCTTGACATTTCTCCAGTTACAATCTCGAACCCGGTGTACCATAAAAATATGACGGTACTTTACTGTCAAAGTTTCAGATTTTTTTCATTTGGGTATGAATTTTTCTTCAGTTTTGGGAGAACGAATAAAACGTGTTGCAGGAAACACCTCTGTCAACTTCTGAAAAATGAAAATAAGTCTTGTTTGTTACAAGATTTGCACTAATTTTTTCATTCAATTAGTGTGAATTTTAAAACTAGATTGAGATGAATGCAACTAGCGAACTAAATTTGTGAGGGCTATCTTTCGTCATGACGTTCGCGATCGATTATCATTGACTTAATTGATATCTATCATCGAATAGAAAAGCAATTATTATTTTCAGAACAGATAGAATATCCAACCCAATGAAATTGATAATCGAAAATATCGATGTATCCTCTCCTACTTCCTTTCCGTGTAATTCAGAATAGTATGAATTAGAATGGTAGGCATCACAATTTCTCTCTTCAGCAGGAGTGTTGAAACAGCTAAAAAGTTGTCCGCTACTCTGTTCATGGGTCGATTCTCAACTGTTTCACGATTGTTTTAGTATTAGCTATAGTTCTGACGCGCTTAGAACTATCTCGGTTTGCTATTGATTCGGACCTCCTTAAGTCTTCCGTAATTTCGCCGCCTCCTCATTCCTTCTGCCGGAACGTATTAGATTGGTTCGACTTACCACACGCCCTCGAACAAGTCTTCGAACGAATGTAGTCAAATTGAATCGCAGGACGAGCTATTGCGACCAAATCTGGAGTCATCACCTTTGAACTACAGCATATGTTATATGTACCAAAGTAAATTAGGACGGAGAATATAAGAACAGGAGTGCGTGGGACTACGACTAAAACCTAAAAAGTCCTAAAACTGGTACATGTGAATCAACAATTTTTTGATAGAATTAGTTGGAATTTCGATGTGTTTGTGCACATATCGATTATATTGATACTAAAAATACATTTGATCATCATATAAAATGGATGAATATCAAATATCAACTGGCAACCCTTATGTTTGCTTGGTCCATGGATAGATTAGAGTCATTAGACTGAACATTGCTCGCACGGAGTGATGCCGAGATGCTTGTTGGCGCAGGATCTGCCGGGTGCGAGAAAGTCACTTTATTCGGGTATGCGTAGGCCTAGTGATGGGACGTTGAGAATTTTCAGAAAATTTATTAAAATTTTTAATGAAAATTTATTGAAATTTCAATGAAAATTTTCAGAAAATATCCAATTCGTTGAAAATTTCCAGTGATTCCAATGAAAACAATGTTCATTGATTTTATTTCAATGATTTTTTTGCAATGTTTATAAAAAAACGTTGGGCTTCATTCAATTCATTAAACATTTTCAATTCAAATTTATTTAAATTTGTCTGAAGATATTTGTGGACATGGTAGGCCTACTTTGAAGTCGAAAACATGCGTTCAGATAGTTTGCGGGAGTATGTACTCAAGACCAAGTAGCTAACAGATCTGTTACGAAAATCCTTTATGAAAACGTGTATGAATTACTGTTATATATATATATATATATATATATATATATATATATATATATATATATATATATATATATATATATATATATTTATAAAATATATACATTATATCGTTATCTATAAGTGTTTAAGAGGAGGCATTCGTTAGGTTGGTATACAACATAGGCCCCTACATACTGCATTTCTATCACAAGTTTTGTCACATTCTCTCAATATTCCGCAGATAATTGTGAATATACCGACCGGCCGAACGAAATAATGTTAGTCTTCACATTTTCTCATCTATTCGTCTGACACACTATTCTAGGTTAATGTAATGAATATAGTTCGGAGTTTTATGGGTATCATTTCCAATTAGCGTGTAATAAACTGGAAGAGCCACTACGAGGATATAGTACTAAAAATGTTTTAATATTGAATTAGTAGTAAAAAAGCAATATTATTGGCGAGAGACTAGGAACGACGCCCGGCTGTCTGCGCCATTCACAATACCTCACCCCCTCGCATAACGAGTCAATCCAGCGTATTCCATGTGTCCAGTGAAATGGTAGTTTCCACCATCGGGAACTGTATAACTCAATATATTATTTTGTGAAATTGGAAAACTTTCAACATTATTAAAACACTTTGTACACATATATAAGTCATTTTCTCTCTAGTGTTCCCCAACTCTTCAATAGCTCAATGCCATACACACATAACACGTAACACATAGCACGAACAATAATATATGATTGACGAGGCAATCCTAGACATTGATGAGGTTGTTTAACAACATATTAATTGGCCTATGAGCAGAGTAATTATTATTAGTCAGTAGTCAGTGGGGTGTAGTAAATGACTAAATTATGATGTATTGCGGTTGTGTATGGTTGGTTGTTTCCGACGCGACGCTAGTATAATGGTATTATACAGACGAAGGGGCGTGACTGATTCTCAACAATATTATACTGATATAGGACAGCGTTAGTTCATCATATATATAATGGTTAATTAATACAAGTGTTGAAGTGATACACGATAAATGAATATAAATGAATGGATGAAGGATGAAGAGTATATAAATGAATGTGCATGTTGAGGCAAATAGTGGTTGCCAAATTTCTTTAAAACAAAGACCAACTCACAGAAAAGCGTAAAAAATCTAGATGGCAGTGAATCATATCATAAACTTCTGATGATCGTGAACTCGATGACCATAGTGACCATAAAAAACAACCAATAACCAACTTGTAGTATCACCTAAACTGGGCTTATTTAATTAGCCAGTGGACTGCGCATTCTAGCCATGTTGTGGCTCCCAAATTCCCAATACAAATTATTTGTATCCACGTGAAACGAAAGTTCTGATCTACAGTCATACACCGCTGTAGACATATTAATTTGTAAAATGTGCTCTTGAATCCGAGTCGTCAGTTAAATTTGTTATAATAGCAAGATATGCACAGCGTTCCAATAACAAATAAAACAGCAATAGTCGAGTTAATACGTAGTAATATATGGACAACCAATAAGAATATTTACTTCGAAACCATCGACATCTCAACCCCAGATTTCTATTTGTATTTTATTGTATTCAATAGACCGTGAATAGCTAATCTGTTCATAACTAGTGCATACTTGAAATGATGGGAAGAAGACGGTCGTGACTTAACATTACGGAACCATCCCAGCAATCACTCACTGACTGAGGGAAACCACAGAAGTGACAAAACATCTGTCAGGGTGGTGAGACTGGAGGTCTTGTCTCTTGAATGACGGTTCAGTGTGCTATCGACTTCTCAGTCAACGAAGTATTTTTGTATTATTATTATTGTTTCACACTGGATTTAATTTTAACGACGCACATATAATGATAACTTGGATCTGTTGGCGTCGGATGGATGATTATTGAGGTGATAAGATGATGCGATGGAGATTTCTTGGGTAATGAGAAGGATGTTGGGAAAGAAGCGGTCGTGGCCTATATTGTAGAAATCATCTGGCATTAGCCTGGACTATACAGAGGAAAAACCTCTGTTAAGATGAAGGGTGACGGAGATCGAACCAGGTCCAATATGCCCCTCATTTCCCGGATAACATGAAGCGAGCGCGTTAGCAACTAAGCTGTATGTGCCGGTCAATGATAGATTGATAAAATGTATATTGATAATATATCTAAATGTATGATGGATTGGTAATGTAACCGTCAGACCACTTGGGCCAAGTTACTAATGTTACGTTTGTGATAAACAGTTTTCAAACACTCAAACAGACGAAAATGTGACGAAGATTATGGAGAATTGAACATTTCATAGAACCAAGTCAGATATTATTTACAAGCTACGCAGCCTAATATCGTGAGACCTATTCCTAATTTTGAAGCCGAGTAGAATAAATAGTATACATATTCGATTGTTGATTTAATAAGTCATTTCCTAAAGCATCAATCAAAAACAATAAAAAATCAATCAAAACAAATAAATGTAGTGGCCCAAAAAATATGTGGGGACAACAATCGGTTGAAACTCTTTTGGAAAGAATCAAATAACATATCCTATATAATACATCAACTATTATGAGAAATAAAATGGAAGTCTCATATATCTTTCAAAGAATTACAGACAATTTTCTCGCACCTCTACACGATAAGTTCACGCTGGATTTGTGCGTCCTTCCTAAGAGGAGTAAAAAAATCGAAACATGTTGTTCACAACTTTTGATATTTCTCTGATAAAAGAAAAATCCGTTGATTTGACGGCACTTCGCTAAACGGGTTACAATAAAAAAGACACTATGAATACAAAAATTCAAAGAAAGTAAACAATTTATGAAATTAATGAAAGGTGATTATAAAGTCGATCCGATTGTTTTGAAAATATACGATGAATTAATAATCTTAAAAAAATAGAAGCAAGTTGCTAATATGATAACAAATACGTTGATATATGACACTCTACGCTCCAGTTTACGTAATAATCATTCTATGATAATATACATTCTGTGAAATATTCTTGTCTGACAATTAGCACCCGTGATGGCTGCCCATAGTAAAATTATATATGATTTGCAATTCGCTCCATATATATTTATATTCAAACATATAAATATATATATATATATATATATACCGGTATAAATATATATATATATATATATATATATATATATATATATATATATATATATATATATATATATATATTGCTGTGTTTAACGACGCTGTGAATGATGACTGAGTTCTAGTGACATTCAAAGTTGTATATAGAAACTATTGTTCTCTAGTTCGATTCAGAGGAAGCATAATTTTTTTATCTTGTAAAAATTGTATGAAAATCTTTCATTTTCGATGCCTTCATCTGTAATATATGTGTAATTATATGTGATTCAGTGTAAAATGATGAGTGCATGTGAGTCTACTTATTCCTACATGAATTACATGAATATATAATGACGTATAAGTGAGAGTTCTTTCTACGTACACTACTACTTTTCTCAGAAAATAATATAAAATGGCATCTATTATTACTTGCGTGGATCATATAGGCGATACGATACTGAAAAATAGTGAGAAACGTTGGTTCTTAGCATAATCAATACTATAGAATTATTTCATTCAGCTATTCTACCATTTGCGGTTCGTGTTACTCACCGTGAATTTAGTGTCGACAAATATCACAATCTGTCAGGAGAGAAAATTACTATGAAGTTCGTATCAACCAACATAGAATCTGTTGAACACAATAGAATATATACCGTGTCCACAAGGCTGCAGTTGTTCGTTCTTTCATCACTTACATAGAAATTGCAGTGCAATCATGTACTCGAAATAATTAGAAGAATGGGGTGAATTATCCATATATATATATATATATATATATATATATATATATATATATATATATATATATATATATATATATATATATATATATATATATATATACATGGGCCTCATATATTCAGCTTAACGATGTAGATAATTACCCCAAATTATATGTCGCAGCTATAGCATAATCCATAATTTATGGATTCCAATACATACGCATATATATTGGAAGCTTCTTATTGAATTATTCAATATGACGATGATATCGGTAACAAAAGTCATTCTGCAGGGATAAAAACAGTTGAGAATATTATATGGAAAAATTATCCTTAACGTTGGGCGTCAATGTAAATGGCAAAAGTTTGTTTGTTACTACAATCTTCGGTGTCATTTCCTTGTATATCGTGGCTCTGAAATGTTGAACTGTTTTATTGAAATATTAAAACATATTCGTACAGTGATGAATCTTACCTGTTTAATATTTGTGTCCATAATATCAAGAACAACCCTTAGGATAAACCGTCGAATCTTGAACAGGTTTCGTCTTATTGATTTACTTTTGACGTATCGCGTACCATACATTCTAAAATCATTCGAAACAACGGATAAAAAGGCCAAGGAAAATCCTAGCCACATGATTTACAAACCCACAACACTAAATTACTGTCTCACATATGTAGTCATCAAGTCGTAAAGATTTTGTTAGTGTCGTTAAATGAGTTTCAGACCAATACACTGATATATAGGTAGAGCGATACCTTGTAGCATGCTAGACTACGAAGCAATTTCCACATAGAAACAAGTGAAACACTCAATTTACTGCAGTTATGTATACTTGAAACCCATACAACGTTTTTCAGTACATTTCAGAATTGATCAAAAGGATGGTAAAAGGAGGGTAAAGTGAGATGTTAGGAATGGTAAAAGGGGAAGAAAGGCGAAAAGTATTTTTTAGAATCGTGTTTCACAGCTAAGAACGAAATAGCGCGGACTTGGAGTAAAATCTTGATTATCAGTAAGGTGATGATCATTTGAGTAAATCCCTTCAAAGTGTGAAAATGCGTTATAATTATTCAACTCGATGTAACCGTGATAAGTCAGGTTACCAGGCTTACATCAACATCGATGACTCATGACTGAAACATGCGACATACGTATCTGACAATTAGTATTATCATTAGTATTATTATTATCATAATTATTTTTCACTAATATTCTATTCTATTCTGTTATTATTATTTTTTATATCGAAAATTTGCCACTCAATCAAAAAAGTTTGTACTCAAAGCATATCGTACAATTAATAGCTTTCATACCGTGCAAGAGTTTTTAGATACCGGATTCACGTGAATAATTTGTTAAAGTACATTCAGAATTGTAACTCTGCTTTCGTATTCCTTTCAATTAGCTCTTAGTCTAATTTTAATAGAACACAGAATAGTATATTTTAGATATTCCTAATGTAAAGGAGTGTTATTCGTCATATTATTATTATCATCATTTTTTTTTAAATATTATATCCTAATTTTGTTTGTATTCATATTTTTACTCATATATGCCTACTATGTATACCAATTACCTCGGAAGAGGGTCAACGGTTACTTACTTATACTTATTCACTAGACTTCACTATATAATAATTTCTCTTGCATATTTTCTCGAAATATGCATCTTCATAATTATCTTATAGTGTTGTTATGTGTCTTGGATGAAACGTACAGCAATTGCCAAATGAAAGAACGTAAATCATTGCAAGCATCGAGCAATCAAATGGACCAACTGAACAAATATGAGAGACTGTAATAATTTTGTGATATATGATTGTAGACCTAATTATATCAAGAAACATTTCAATTCTCTGTAAAACTATAAGAGGGGGGAGAACACAGAGGCTTACTAGACAGGTGTGACCAGCCAAATTGTCGAAGTGGCGTGAGCTACCATACTATTACCAGGTATACACGATCAATTTCATCAAATTGAAAATTTTGATTGGATCGATAGAATAATTCAAGCGAAGGTGTATACATGAACTGCAAGTAATGAGTTTGTCCAATTACTCTCTATTCTTCCGTTATCTGCCGATGCCACAAACTAAATAGCCATTGCCATGCTTCTACTTCAACATGTGTATTTAATTTTTCGTGTGTGATCGTTTTGGCAGTAATGTAGGCGTGACCCATCTCATTCCGGAATTGAAAACTTTCATTGTAGGCTTGTGTAAAAAATAGACTACATCGTTTGAACCAATCCCACGAAAAAGTTTTGAAAACTAAAGAAGGATTTCAAACCAGGTTTTAGTTCGATAGAAAGCAACTGAAAGTAATGAAAACTTTCATTGTATAGGCCTATGTGTCAAAAATTAACTGTTCCCATCAAATGTTTAGAACCAATCCCACGAAACGGTGACCGGCTTCAACTATTCTCTTCCAACTTTAAAGTGTATATATTATAAGATTTGAAAACTGAAAAGGAACTCAAACCAGGTTTCAGTTCGATAGAAAGCTTTATGTATACGAAGTACGGTATATGATGAGACAAGCTTAAACGATCGTGGCTGTAAGCCAGCAGACAGACAAGTTGAATTATGCGCTTAGTCGCAAACATCATATCGAATTAGATGTGATAGAGCCATAGGGACCTGGTTGAAATCATGGTATTGCGCCGATGTGGACTGGCATAGTTGGAACATTGTTAAAAGGATATGTTTGACACTTGAACACGACAGGAGTATTCGAAAATCATTGACATGTAATCTTGCACATTTTTAATTGGTCTTCTGTACGGTCCTCATGCGGCATGTGATTGTTGAAATATTTCGATTTAAACGGAACGTTTTATGAATTATGATGAAATATTCATCACCATCAAACCATGTGTGCCAAGTTTTACATGTATAGGTTACCCCCTTATAATAATTATCACATCATAGCTTATATACATGTTATACTAAATAACTGCTAAGGATGGAAATTGAATATGACCATTGTGAAAAGGTAAAATATTAGGAATGTAAAACGTATGTCGATTCTCATTGAAATCTGTTGATCTGAAGTTATATATAAATATATATATATATATATATATATATATATATATATATATATATATATATATATATATATATATATATATATATATGTATATATATATGTATATGTATATGTATATAAATATTATATATATATATATATACACTGGCGTCGGAACCGGGGAGGAGGGGCAAGGGGTGCATTGCCCCCTCAACTTTTGACCAAGGGGGGGCAAGGAGGTGCAAGAAAAAGGTCTTGCAAGACAAAATTTGAAAAGACGAGAAATAGAAAATACGTAAAAAAGAAGGAAGAGAGAAGGAAAGAAAGAAAAAAAAAGAAAGAGAAGGAAGTAAAGATGTATATAGATAGATACAATCGTACATAGATTCATATTTCACATTGCATAGAAAATCAAATATCACATGGGCACCTTCAGTTCTAGGAGAAAATTGATTTTTGCATCTAAATCTCATCTGAAACACGTTGAACCATGTTAAAAAAGGTGTAATTTGAAGGAATTTGATGTACTGTTTCGAGATGACAGCTCTGGTACGTAGTTTATGAGTTAGCAGAAATCCACAAACAACCTTATGCTCCTTCCAGATGTAAATTATTTATTACAATTTTTGAAAATTTCCAAAATTCCAACAGTCGTAACGATGACAATGAAGTGAAATGGAGAAAGGGAACTTCCAATAAGGGTCGTTTCTAGGGGTGGGCAAAGAGCGTGTTTGCCAGGGGCGTCAAATTTAAGGGGTGCTATCGGCGCACATTTGTGACATTCTATTACTAACAATATTCCATAAATCATATTCTATTTTACTTATTCGTTATTGAGTGGAGTAAATTTTACTATTCGAACAGCATTGTTATCGAATGATAGATTAATTTAGCGTTTTATTTTCTTATATCAGCGATTCAGCTAAACTAGCTTTCTTACCACACTAAAGAAATCATGAATTCCAGAAATTAGTGTAGTTCCCAAACATGTAGAATCGTAGTTAAAAAGATAAATTTTCGAAAATGTCCCTGCAGGGCTTGATTCCCCCTCGCTTGCATTCACTTTCACTACGCGCCTACAGTTTTTGGCGCTCACAATTGAGTCCTTGCCCGTGGCGCTAAAATGACCCAGAATGACCCTGCAGTTTCAATAACTATGACTGGCAAATATCAGTTGGGCATCTTTAGTTCTTTAACACAATTAATTTCGTCATCGAAATCTCATCTGAAAAACGTTAAATCGTATTAAAAAGGGGTAATTTAAAAAAATTTCCTGCGGGGCCAGAAGGGGTCCTTTCCCCCTTGCCCCCGCGGATCGTAGGCTTCGCGTTAACTGGCCTTTGTACAACTGTTCTTATACAGCATTTTCTTTCCCAAACTGAAATCCCCCCCCCCCATCTTGGTATTTTCAGTAGTTTTTATTTCTCTGTCCTGAAAAATACTTGAATGTTATTGAATATGTGGCACCCTCGGTGGCACCCCATACTTCCCTCCTCCGCGGGTCGCAATTGTTGAGCTTGCCCCTCCCCCCCCCCAACTTTCAAGACGTTCCGACGTCCCTGTATATATATATATATATATATATATATATATATATATATATATATATATATATATATATATATATATACATATGTTCGTTACTCGGGTTTGCTCTTTGGAGAAGAATCCATGAACGTTTCTTCCCTAAAAGTAAAATTATAATTAACAAAAACAGAATATATGTAGATGTACTAACTAAAATTATAGGGAAGAATATAATTTCAAGATGGCGGAAAGTGAAGTTGACAGTACACCTGAGCAGGATATTTTAATTGAATTTAATAAAAAAATGAGTAAGCTGAGTGTAAGTGAGCTACGCGGTGAACTGGAGAAACTAGGTCTTAACAGGACTGGCAATAAATCCGAGTTACTCGAAAGAATAGTGAGTGCAAAATGTGAGAATGGTGAAAATAGGCCCACGAATAGGCTGAACTGTGATAACATCAGTAGTGAAGTGAGTGTAGAGCAACTGAAGGAGGTTATAAAGATGAAGGACGAGTTAATAAGCGAAAAAGAGAAAAGGATTAGCAATCTGGAGGAGATTAATAACCTCTTACGTGAAAATCTTATTAATCTAAATAAACAATTAAACGAAAACATAGGAGTGGTTAAGGGCGTGAACGGCAATATTATTCATTCGAGCTCCCGACAGGGGGCAGTAGAAGACATTGTGAAACACTTTGAATCACCCTTGGCGCGCAATACGGGAAACAACAGTCATTTCAAGCGAGCGGAGGCAAACTCGAAACAAGATGAAGCCAGTCGACAAGAAAGCATCACTAGAAGGTCCGGTGGTGTTGCTGAGGCTCCCGATACTATTGAATCGAGGGAAGAGAAGAATGAAGCTTCAGAAACAAAAGAAGATAAGTACCGAAGAATTTTGAATAAGAATAGGTCAAGAGACAAGCATATAAGTGAAAGTGGAAATGAACTCCCAATATTTCCTAAGGGCGAAGTATTTATTATAGGAGACTCAATTATACGTGGCTCCAGTGGCCTG
Organism: Brachyptera putata; assembly: GCA_907164805.1. Taxonomy (NCBI): domain Eukaryota; kingdom Metazoa; phylum Arthropoda; class Insecta; order Plecoptera; family Taeniopterygidae; genus Brachyptera; species Brachyptera putata. The sequence continues at coordinate 29,744,096 of OU015463.1, read as the reverse complement.
TGCGAGAAACATGGTTGTGAGGTGGAGTCTTACTCAGGGATTCGAGTGTCAGAAGTAGCGAAAAAAATTATGCGTAGGGAAATTGAAGAGATCGAACCGAAGGTAATATTGTTACATGTCGGAACTAATAACATTAAAAACAAAACAGGAGTCCATCTAATGGTTGAACTTGACCGACTTATCGATCAAGGGCGAGAACAATATAAACAAACCAAATGGATTGTCAATGGGATCATATACCGCAATGATGTATATTACACAACAATAGATAAAATCAACGATCGTATCGAATGGCTATGCAACGAGAAGGGACTGACGTACTTTAACCCTAATCCTAAAATATCGATTGATGAATCTGCCCGTGATGGGATCCATTTGAATATCAAAGGAAGCCAAATTTTAGGAGACTTGATGGTGAAAAAAATTGGTGAATTAATGCAAGAAATCAATTCTCCCGAGACTGTGACAGATGAGCTAGCGGAAAACTAACGTTCGCGGGGGAAAGTAAACGGCCAGCTGTCAATGGGGCCCAAAGGCCATCAGACTGTACACAAACAAAAACTCGTTCTGTTGTGGAAGGGTTACATAATGTTGAACCCAGGATTAATGTCATTAACCTACTACACTTGAATATTCGAAGCCTTTATAATAAAATTAACGAGATTGAAGTATTCTTAGAACAATGTACTCAAACGTTTAATATTTTATGCTTCACAGAACATTGGTTGATGAAAGCTCAATTGAATTCATCTGTAATTTCAGGGTTTGATATGGCTGCTTGTTACATGAGAAGTAAACGCAAAGGAGGAGGAGCATGTATTTTCGTTAGGAAATCTGTAGGTATCAAATACAACATTAGGGATGATATTATTAACATGGCCGAGGAAAAAGAATTAGAAATGTGTGCAATTCAAATAGAAATCCCAGTGAATGTCTTAATCATCGTAATATATAGATCACCAGATGTGAATACTATCGAGTTATTTCTAGATAAATTAGAGAACATATTAATGTATTCATCCAAAAAAGATAAAGTATTACTATGCGGTGATTTCAACTATAATATAAATAATGTAAAATTGAAATCAAAATTAGAGGAGATAACTGCTTTTTATAACTTTAACATTTTAAATTACGATTTCACAAGAGTAGCGTATACGAAATCTAGTACATCCGCCACTGTAATTGATAATGTTATGACTAACAGTGGGGAAAATGTAATCTTCAATGGTAATATCGATGTTGGGTTGTCTGTTTATTTTGAACAATCAGTGTCAATTAGATATAAAGTAAGTAATAAAACGATTAACAATAACCCTGTTATTCAAAGCATTATGAAAAGGAGTTTCAGTAATCGACAGATTGAAACATTCAAATTGAGAATGAGACATGTAAAATGGGACTATATTTATACATTGGGAAATATAAATGAAATGTTCGAAACGTTTATGAATATATTCATGAAACAGTTCAATATAGCGTTTCCCTATAAAAGAATGAAATTGAGTGACAAAAGTAATGATGGTAAGAAATGGTTCACGACGGACTTATTAAGACAGTATATGTGTCTAAAAGATTTGTATGAAATCTATAAAAGCTCACGTTCCGATATTGATAAGACTGAGTATATTAGGTATAGAAGAATATATAACACAAGTATCAACGAAGCCAAACGTAACTATAATGAACATAACATCCTTGCTGCAAAGGATAAAGTAAGAGAAGCATGGAAAATTATAAATTCGAATCAAAAAGGAAAAGCAAAAGAGAAGAGTAGGGATATTAATGTCAACCAAGGTGGAAAGTTGATTACTTCCCAAGAGGAAGTAGCCAACATATTCAATGACTGTTTCAGTAGTATTGTAGAGAAATTGTTGGTAAAGAGGCAAAATGTAAAAACTACAATTGGCAACAATGGAAACCGTAATCCGTCAATAAGTCAAACAAATAATAACACCATGTTTCTTTATCCGCTTGGACTAATAGAATTCTACGCGATCGCTGATAAAGTATGCAAAAAACATTCAGCTGGTTATGATGAAGTACCATGTTATATTTTAAAGGATGTCATATCATTCATTTCAACTCCAGTTATATTTATGGTTAATCATTCATTCATGGTCGGAACTTTTCCTGAACAATTGAAGAAAGCCATAGTAATACCATGTTATAAGAAAGGTGATAAACTATCACCAGAAAACTACAGACCTATAGCAATGTTATCAGTATTCTCCAAGATCTTCGAGCTGGCATTCTGTAATAGACTGATTAGTTTTATTGATAAATATAGATTAATGAGTGATTCTCAACATGGGTTCACTAGAGGCAGATCAACTACGACTGCTGTATCAGGCTTTGTTAACAATATTCTTACATCTCTAGACAACAAAGATCAATCCATAGGAATATTTTATGATTTTTCGCGTGCCTTCGATACCGTTAACTATGAAATACTTCTGCAAAAATTACATCACCTAGGAATATCAGGAGTAGCAAATAGTTGGATTAGAACATTTCTTAAAGACAGAAGGCAAGTGGTTCAAATTAATGGAGACGGAGAGAGATGTCGATCAAAAGAAACTATTATAAATATTGGTGTACCACAAGGCTCCACTATTGCTCCGTTATTATTTATTATTTTCACTAATGACATCACAACCAAAGTCACGACAGGAGCACTCACTTTATTTGCTGATGATACGACCCATTTTATTGATGGTAAGAAAGAAAATGAAGTGGAAAGGGCAAGGGCAGCTGTGCAAGAGCTGAATAATTGGTGTAGAGATAATGAACTTTTTTCAAATGAAAATAAAACCGTTTTAATGCAATTTAATACAAAGCATAGCTTAATAGACCATTGTCCGCTCATCTATTTAGAAGGAAATAGTATTGAAGCAAATAGAGAAACACAATTCCTGGGTTTAACGATTGATAATACACTAGACTGGTTGGCACATATTAATACAATGAGCGTGAAAATAGCATCGGGGTGTTACTTAATCAAACGAGTCATGGAAACGTGTAATTTTAAAACAGCGAGATTAGTATATTTTGCATATATACAATCTCAGCTTCAATACGGAATAGTTTTATGGGGTCACTCTTCGCACACAAAACGAGTGTTTGTATTACAAAAAAAGGCAGTCCGTTATTTAGCTAGGGCTAGCTATAATCCTTGTGCAGATGTATACTATAAGGATTCCTGCAAACCATTTTTCAAAGAATTTTATATTTTGACATTACCATGCTTGTATATTTATAACACAATTATTTATGTGATAGAGAACAATTATCTTACGAGAGCAAATAATTCTGTACATGACCATAATACCAGGGGTAATAATGATATTAGAACTACTAAACATAAATTACATAAGTTCAAGAATTCTCCATTATATGCAGGGTCAACATTTTATAACAAGCTACCTATATTTTTAAAGACGCTAACAGGAAATAAGTTTAAGACAAGTGTGAAAGAGTTTCTTATACAGAGATGTTTTTATAGTATAGATGAATTTATGAATGATTGACTGGTTATATGTAGAGATACAAACATCAATACTTTTTACTTTTTATGTGTTGTATTTTATCAATCACAAATATTATTCTATTGACGAATCCATTTTATGTATTGTTTTTAGAGTATGGATGAATTGTGATGAACAGGTTATACATAAAGTTATGTGAATCGAAGGATGTTCAATCTGTATGTATCTTATAATTTATAAACATTGTTTTACTGACGAACCCATATCATGTATGATTCAATCGGGCAATAAATACATTATTATTATTATTAAAGTAACTAAACCAATACAAACATAGACAAAAGTCAAACTTCTATTATCTGTCTATGTATACGCTTTCAGTTTCATACATTGATCAATCGATCACACACAGACGCCCAGAGAGAGAGAGGGAGAGAAAGAGAGAGAGAGAGAGAGAGAGAGAGTCAGACAGATAGATAGACAGACAGACAGAGTGGAGAGAGCGGAGCACACACCCACACACTTATAGTACTTGAAAATATCGTCAACACCTGGATGCTAGTTGCTATTACACTCTATGACATCTAGACATCTAGACTAATGCAGATTATCTCTCATGTGAGAAGATAATTAATTATTTCCCATAATACTGGGTTGGCAATAGTAGTGTGCAGTTCAATATTTCATTCTACTTGGAACTCACCGACCAATGTAAATTCTGCATTTTATCACATTCAGTTGAACAAACCATCTTGTACCCATACGGCCTTGCCGCATTTTGATCACTGCCTTTCATATAAAAGAAATACAGTAGATATGTTTTGAGATGAGCAAAGCGAAAATTAGATTCTCATCATCATTTTATAGTCGAGGTAAGTAGATTTATGAATATGAAATATTATCTCAGAAAAAACGTGAATCGGATAGCGAGCCTTGTGTTTTGTCAAATAAAATGTTGATTTTCGAGAAAATTTGTTTAGATTCAATTATGCCTAACTAAGTGAAATCTGCAATGTATCATTTTCCAGAATGTCATTTCATGCCTTTCCAAAATTATTAAATTGCTGGTTATGATGTACCAGATATATGTGATAATTTTCTAGTCACGTCTTTTGAATTGAATTATGTCGTTTAGAGATTTTTCTCTTGAATTATTTTAATTACTCGGTAGTCGGTTCCAACATTTTCCCGATCTAATCTGACGCTAGGTTAGATGAGCGTTTGTGCAACAATTTTGATTAATTCATTTCAAAATTTCCCAAAACTTTTTTCAAATTATCTTTACTTTCAGTTTCTTGTCCTGTCGTGTATTTGACAGTATATACAAAATAAAGTTCATCAACACAGTCCGTAATTTAGATAATAATAAAACAAAAGATAGTATTTTGTGTTTCTCTCTGGATTCAAAACTTTAATTTGTTTCGGATAAGAATAATATGCTACTTCAGAATAGCCAATATGCACGTAATTCCAACAATAAAATCATCCCACAATATGCTAAAAACAGCTGTTCAAGGTTAGTTATTCACTCGAGCATTAAAAACACCATATTCGTGTTTTGTATCTTAGTCCTACAGTTGTACACAATTTTCAAATAATCTTACAGTGAAATATGAAGCCAAGAAAGCATAATAGCAATGTCGAACAAATGCTTACTTTTCTTGAAAAATCTCAACTTAACGTGAAGAACGAGTTGGCCTAGAAATCATCGGAGAGGCAGCATTTTGCCGAAAGCTATACGAATTATTTTGAATGTACTTTGATATCGTTTTAATAATCCTCGTAGGCCTATATAATTCCTGGCATTCTACCAGGGAGCAATAATAGTGACATTTTTATTTCTTTTTTACGATGCACCAACTGGGTTGTAAAACAGAAAATGAATCATTTATGTGTATTTCACTAGGTTTTTGATGATGAAACGTATACACATATCAGACAATTCTTGTTTGATGTGTTCTGAAGAAAATGGTTGAGATGTATTTAATATAGTCAGACATGCAGTTTTCGTAGCCAAGTCTAACCAGATCGATTGCAGTTTATATCTCAATTAGGATTTATAAATTATATGAACCATCTCAGTAACTGCGGCGAGGTAAGAACAATGTGAACATGAAACTACAGTTAATTACCAAGCTCACAAACATTTTGCCCCATCATATTCATATGCCATAACAAATTCGATAAATTATGTTTATTCGTATTTATTTCAAAATTAATTTTTCGTCGTATACTCCACATACATCGTTATAATAGATGAAAATCGGTGTCAAAGATCCATTGATTTGAGCCGGGGCAGAAATATCCTCATGGAAACTCCGACGTTCCTACACGATGCCGGAAAATTCCCCAAACACTTACATTTATACGTCCCGGTAATGCAGATCCAACACTCCCTTCTGTGAATCTTAATCATGAGTACTTTTGCCTGGTTCTTACTTTTGTAACATGCACTAAGTTGAAAGTTTGATCTGATTAGTAGGAACACTCTACATGAGTATGAACTAGTCACGCTCTACTGCGGTAGGTGGTCTTTATTCCCTGTTGTTTTCTGCCAGAGATAGAATGAGTACCTACTAGTGAGTAGTCCACTAGAAATAACTACGAATCTAACGAATGGGTTGTTTATACTGGGTAAGAAAATATTGGCCAGTCAAAAAAACAAATTGCACCCACAAGAAACAATGTTAGGAATATGTTGATTCATTTACGATGTTCGATACTATACGATGCTAGGTCTACACTACTTACAATGTTTTCTTTTTTTGTTTCTCTTTTAAAATTGCCAAACATTCATAAATATTAGTGGAAGCTTTTAAAGGGTTGCTACTTGACAGAAATATCTTTCGACTCTGATGAAGAGTCAATTCTTTTTCGAGCCGGTGAGTAAACTCATGTCTCGGAGGAGTGAATTGTATACCACTGGCTATAATTATTCACCGTGGCAGCTTGCTTTATTGCGTTGAGTCGAAGAGAAGTTAAGGTAGGTCAAAACAGAGCGTCTCGAAATATCTTGTATTGCAGGTATACGTGTTGATTATTGTTTCTACACACACACAGGGAACTAGAGGAGTAAATATACAACGATTGTGATACGTAGGGCGCTTTAATGCAATTCAGCGAACATTTATCCGTTCGATATTGTTATGAAAAGGGAAACATTTCCAACTTATCCAAACATGTGATAAGAAAACACTTTGTATAACAATGTTGAAGATCACCAACATCATGCAATATAGACGACGTGATAGACTTACGTCGTTACGACTTACCACCAAGACACTTCACACTTAAGGCAAAATAAAACTGAAAACTCTCGGCACACCTCCATCCCCCTCACTTATATCTGAAATTAGTATAGTGTTCTGAACGCCAGAGAGTGCGACATGCTACCCGGGATGACAGTCAATCACAATCCAGCACAGCTGTCGCGCACACCAGCGGTCGGAATTAGTACTAGAGTACTACATGGCGCTGGTGGTAGAAGGGAATGGAAATGAAGTATAGAGCGGAATCAGTTTTATTTGAACATTGCGTGGCTAGGCTTGAGTAAATCTTGCGTCATGGTGCCATCTTGCGTCATGGTGCCATCTTGCATCAGCGAGCTCATACAATAGAGAAGAATTCACACACATTTCTTTTAACCAAAACCAATGTGAGATAAAATATACCACAGTCCTTGCAATGGATAGCCTATATAGTAGGCCTAGATGTAGAAGATAATCACGAAAAACGGTTATATGTATTTCAAGACGTTCAGTCACTGACAATTTGCGCATAGTGATTGCGCAAGACGTTTCTCACGTACAGTTAACGGGATAGCTTCACTATGTACGAAAAGAATTTGCTAAAAATTGAAATATTTAAAATATTGGTGAAAATATGTGAACCTTCTTTTTCTCATAGGCAATGATGTTCGATGTGCTCAATTTCAAACCATCAACCAATCAACGGGACATGACCTATTCATAATGCATTGCATTGCTGTGAACTAAAGCCAAATTTTTCTTGTACACTTGAATAAATATGCAAAATAGCTTGACCACTGGTACGGTCTGACCTTTGCTTAGTGAATCTTGCGGAAAAAAAACAGAGAGGAGTGTTCCCAAAATTCAGTGATGTGCGAAACAAATTCAGATGAAGTACCTGATCTATGCAATTGAAAAAGATAATAAAACGATCCCTCGCTTTATGTGCTTGCTCAGTTATTGTGAACACTATTGAATATCGGTTTCATTATTCTCATTAGTAATCTATCTCATATTTTGTTGCTTACTTCGAACTTCTATTAATCATAATGACATATAATACAAACTGTATTATACACACACTCGAAACTGAGAATGAAAAGAAAAATGGGCCACGTAACAAACGCTGCAAAGACGCAGCAAAGACAGCATTTTATAAGTAATCAAGATGGACACAAGACTCATTTAGTTGAAATATCAAGAAACATGCAATAGTATGGCATGATCATCAATTGAATTGCTACGTTTATCAAAACATCAGCTTTGTCTACAACAAACTTTTAGGATCCGATCCGAAAAATTCTTTTGGTCCCCTGTATTAACTTTCTCACAAAAGTTCATGATACTACTCTTTTTGAATGACAAAATATGTTGACGTATATTTTGTCCTCGTACGTCGTGAAGCAATCCCAATGATTATTGAAATTAGATTGATCTAGCTGTCGGTAGCATATTATGATGTTATTCTCAAATTCAAATGGCAAGTATATTACATCGCCGTCTATTTTTGAGACGTTATACTATTACTGTCAAATTTTAGTGACATCCGCTAAAGCAGCTTCTGCCCCGAATACAGAAGAACGTTTTCAGGCTGCTGCGTCGTGACATCTCAAACTACTATTCACTATACTATTCACTTATAGCTAGAGTTTTATGCTCAACTCATTCCTCTAATATTGACGATTGTCTAGCTTTCGAGTTTCGTGCATGTCATCATTTATGGCCTACCTCTATGCGCAAGAGACAAATAACTAAAATATGTATCATTACAGACCAGAATTGCGGTTGAAAAAGAATGGATGATACTAAATATGGAGAAGCAAGCAGCTTTGTGAGTAGCATATGAAGAATATTTTCCGATTTCATCAGAGTTATTGAATTGGTTGACAATTACTCAATAATGGTGTTTTCAGCACCAAATTGAGAGAAATACAGATTATAATAACCTCGCAGCAAGTTTCAGTATAAATATTTAGCTTTGCACTTCTTCCAAGATTTGTATTCAGTTTCACATTACTATATGTCTTGTGAACGCAGTCTAAATGATATTATGAGAAATGTAACTTATACCAACATATGCCTAAGTGAGCCTGGACCAAAATGGAGAGACAAATCCACATAATATTAAGGTTCATCAGGAAATATATAAAAAAATCTTTTTCAAATTATGCTCGAATTCGTAATAATTCATTTATTTTCTGTGGTAGAGTGACTAATCTATCAATAGCTTGATGTTACCGACCCTTCAACAGGCAATTTATTCACGGCGTATATGTCGAGAAACCATATTACAATAGTGACACAATCAAACCAAACAAGTATGGGTCCTACATCAAGTTGAATAATCTAACTAATATAATACCTATCACTAAATGTAAACTGACCTGGTGGTTGTATATCCTATCTCGTAATTGATGCCTATTCATGTAGATAATTGTTCGTTTACCACCTGTTTTCCGACTCGAAACGAGCGCCTTGTGTGAGATGAATGAACACCCACTCGGTGCACCTGATTAACCCTGTCCATGACTTTACCAGTGCAATCAACATGATCGTCCCCCAACAGGCCTAGCGGACATCATTGTCACCTTATGGTCTGCTATTACACAGTAGTTAGTTCGGTGCATTGTAGAAATAACAAGAAAGGTAAAACTCCAATATATTTGAGAGATAAGCGAATCTTATTCGTTTTTTGGGGGGGATTGTACAGGTCACATATATTTTATGAACAATTTTTAGTGAAGAATATGAAATTTCAAAAACTTCAAAGTGACAATATTAAAATACTCAATGAACGTTTTTCATACAATATTTTTAAATTTCTGGATGAATTGGGAACAAATTAACATATCACGGTAGTTTTGCTATGCGCCCACTAATGAAAGGACCAGACGCCAAGAGGATATCTGTATCCGAGATGAGTGATATAAGCAATTGCTAATGAACTATTGAAGAACTATAGTAACTGTTTTGTTAGATTATTGGGTTATATGAAAGAGAAACATTTGCACCAATGTCACATACGCACCCATGCACACTTCATTTCTTCTATCATCGTTTCAAAGGTCATAAAACTGAAGCTGTTATTCTATTTTGGCGACACGTTGCAGCAATTGAGTGCACGTGTTCTATGGATGTGTGCAGCCTGTCAGAACGGTCGCGTGATATTGCCGCTAGTACTACATAACCTCACATATATGCCTGGGCCTAGGCTTCCATTGCAACCTCGTGCAATATTGCGCGTTCACAAAAGTTGGCATTTCATGTTAAGTTTACAATTCTTGGAAGTTTTGGAACGTATTACTGTGCAGACCTCTTTTCGCTTTATACAGTATTTCATCTCCAGTTGACTTATAATCGGAGTCCATGTGAGTATGGTACGCCAGCCAAGAAATTACCGCCATTGGTTATGTATAAATAAAACCAAAATAACAAAAGTGTCAGCAATTGGGAAACCAGATTTTATAAATTAAGTATTTTGAACGGTTTTTCCCTGATGCAGTCGTAGTTTATTACTTGAATGTCCTAAAGTAACCGAGAAACACTGTTTCAGAGTGTAACCTTAAGTGAATTGCCGGAAAATACACAATAACTTGATAATGCGTTCGAATGTATTCCTATTTGATGTAGACCCCAACGATTTGAGTAAGATACAATATTATTGTCAAGTCTTGGAGCCTAATCAATGATATATTTCTGTCCATCTGTATGCGTGTAGTACTAGAAACGTTTGTTTTTCAACAGTGTTCTGAGTAATTATTTGTAAATATTGGCAACAAAGATTTAATAACATTGTCGTATTGTCAATTTTCATATATAATCAGAACTCGAATTACTTATATATTGCTGTACTATTTTCATAGATGTTTGCCATATTTTCCTATTTTTTTTGTTACTTCAGTTTGAATTCGAAAGGTGACTGACATTGTAAAATATTTGCTTATTCTGTGTCCATGATTAAACAACTGATTCGAAAAGTAGAAAGCCAAATGATTTCATATTTTTTTACGAGCTTTGAATCATAAATATGAGTACAAAGGTGGGTAAAATGCATGTATGAATAAAGTGTTCACCCTTTTTGTAAGTACCTGTATGTACACCCCGTGCTATGATGGAAAGTACAAGAAATTAGCTGAGAAAGTATACATACTATTTATTGTCTAAGAGGTGAGAACTATAAGAGCAGAGTATGGAGGTAAAGCATGGAAGCTTTTAGGTCTCGACTCACGCATCTGCGGTTACAAAGAGCAAATTGTAGAGAAGAGAGGAGAGATGGATACAGAGTTTGAGAGCGGTTTTAATAAAAATGTGGTAGTGCCGTGTTCCGGTGGTGGTGCCAGATCTTTAGTTTGCATGGATGCTATAGGCGTACCACGTATTTTATTTCATAGTGAAAACACATACTGAAATTTATTGTGAGCTTGGGAATTGAATTTAAAATATGCAAGAATTTAACGTATGAGTCTTGGGACTAAGTAGGCCTAATACTTCGAATAAATTTAGCACATTATTAAGGTATTAAAATAATAATTGGCAATAGGCAATGCATCTAAATTGTATCTGTATTGAGACACAAGTTATAAGTGAAAACTTCTTATCCGAATGTGATTTAAACACAACTTATAATGAGAGAATTGGTCTCAATTTAAATCATTCTGATGAATTCCAATCTAGTTTATTTTATTTATAACTTTTTGTTCATTTATTATTTATACTTCTTCTGTAATTCACTGATTACAATTATACAGAATGTAGGTCTGGAGTTACTTGAATGGAAGAGAATTAGTCAAAGAGTAGGTTAAGCAATAATGACGCATGATACAGAATGAAAATATGTTACTGAGAACATGAAAGAAATCTTGTAATAATGTATGTTCCTCGTTTCTTCGTAGGTGTTATTATAATTTAGTCGAGAAACTGTTATAACGAATTGATAATATTATTATCAATTTCATTACAGAATAAACGATATTATTATTACTATTATTGATTCGGAGAATCCATGAGTACAAAATTCATACTTACCACTAATATTGACCGGGGTGATTTTGCTGCATTTCATAGTTTGAAATAATTGCTGTATTTTGATTTTTAATGAATATGATAGTAATTAATTAATTATGTATCATCAATTACGTACAATAATGAAGATGAAAAATGGTGTTGGGTTCCAAAAAGATGCATATAGTTATAAAAACAAATCGCAATTTGCATTTGTCCACAAATGTTCGAAAATGGACTACCTCATGTATTGTGTACAGGAGTCGATCATTATCACATGGCAAATTGTCAACGTTCTCTCTCTCTCTCTTTCTATCTATCTCTCTTCCTCTCTTTCTACAGTCTCCACGTTATCTGTCAACGCGTTCTCGTGGTCACCTTATGACTAGTTAATTAGGTGTTTGTATACGCGGCAGGACGGACGGCTATTTTACGCTGGGTTTTGTGGCAGTGAACGCATTGCATGTGTGCATGCTTGCCTCTTGTTTTTGTTTGTTGTGACGACAGGGTGGTCCTCTGCCTCCTAGCTACCACCTAGCTGCCTCCTGGCTTTGGCTCTCACACCCAACAGTATAACTCTAGCTGTATAACCGGTGCGAAGTGTTGACAACTTTAAAATGTCTGCCGTTCCAAATTCGAATGTGTTGACATTCGTGCTTACTTGTATTTTGAACAGTATACGGCATTATTCTTGGCCATGGAGAAATCATGTAGAAGTTATGAAAAATGGATAATTAGTCCGATTAAAGTGATCATACGTAGGCCTAAATGTGATTGATCGTTATGATGAAGTCATTAGTATGTAGCTGAGTGAATTTGATCAATCGGTTGGACCTTTGGCTCAAAAGTTACGTAAAAATTGAGTTCATTTCAGTGATTCCAAATTTCAAATACTTTAATTGGTATTTTTAGGAACGGAACAGTTTGAAAAATGGATATGAAACTTTCTGGTGTCTAAGCTTATATAATTCCATATATGGATCAAAATTATCAATTATCTGACGAATTTAGTCATGATTTAAAAAAATGTACAACCGCTAAATCAGTATAATTAATGACAATCAACCAAATGATCGAATTGAATGGAGCTGCTCTCAGCAGAAATTTCGGAAGATGCAATGTATAATTATATATATATATATATATAATGATTTCGAAATATATCTTCGATATATTGAAAATTTGATAATATTCATTCAGATAATGTCGTGACTCGTGATTATATTTGATCTATTCGAGAAAAATATTGTGAATTGTTCAATGATGCTAGTATCTTCCTCATCCATGGAAGGCTACTATTGAGTTCATGTGTACTCATTTGTATCAAAAAATCTGGTGTACTCAAGTTCAGTTAGTTGTACATATCGTTCAACATTCGAATGTCCTCTATTTGAGCGTGAGAATAATTTGATAGTTATGTGTGATTCCTCAGAGGGGCAATTATGATGGATCGTGTATAAGTCCTCCTTTAGTGCAGTGTTTTGATAGTCCTCTCAACATACCTCGTACGAACATTTATAATACCACGTTTGATCTTGATATAATTTGCGTATTTGGCAGAACTTTAGCATGACCTTCCCAACCTGATATTTGGTTATCATCTATCTGTTGTAGTATAGAAAACCTCGAACGGGTGCTTCTGTGCAAGGTCCTCAGAGAGTACTCCCTACAAAGATGTGTGTGTGTGTACAAGTGTGTGTGTGTTTGTATATCCCCACCAAAAACAATAACTTGTGAAAAGAAGGAGCCAAACCCTTGCTATTTCAACACTTTGGCATACAATAGAAGTGATAAAAAGTGATGACCAAGTGAACTCTCTAAGAGAGGGAAAATGCATATGTGTGGATAGATATTAGGCATGTAATACAAAAATTCGGTAATTATAACTAGGCTCAATAGCTTATGACGTGATGAAATAAACTGTGCATGCCAATTTCATTTCAGTATGTCAAATCACTTTCGGCTAGAAATAATAATTGCCCCATCCCACTCTACAATGGGTTTACAATATTTATACGAACATATCGTTGGAATTTTATCGTAATCTGTCAAGGATTTTTTTTTTAACTAATGAAATCTTTAAAGAAGAGTGTAAAACTGTGAATAGACATTACTTCCGGTTTTAAAAATTGACTCCCGGTTGAAACATACAAAAGGCATATTTCCATATGGGTCCACATATTCCCTGAGAAAATCAGACAAATCAGACAATACGTTTGGCCTGGAGTAGCCGATTTCTTAGGTGACGATGGAAGGCAAAGGAGTAGGAGAAGAAAACGGAAAATGCTCGCTTTTCACAGTGCTGTAACCTCCAAACGTTCGGTCCGATATAGCTCAAATGTGATATATCGTGTCGTGTATGGCGCCTCATTTCATTACAATAAGCTAGAGTAATCTAAGTTGATTTGTTTCAGAGATACAGTATGATCAAAACCGCCTGGAAGTACTTCTGTATAACTTAAACTGTGTAGCGGGTAGCTGGCTTTGCGCGGGACAAGGCTCCTGTCAAGCTACCGCTCGACAAGATTTATATCTCCCATTATTCTAATTTAAAAAATTCATTAGAAACCCATATGTGTCAAACATTTGGCATGATAAATTATGTTTTTTGATTAGTTGTTGCTTCTTCATATATCACATCTATACGACATCAATTTACAATACTAGACACAGGCTCCTTCAGCCCATAATTTCCACGAAAAGTTGCATATATTATGTGTCGTGCGGTTCACTTTAATTATTTGGAGATCTTCCCGTTGAACGAGTTGACTTACGATTCATTCAACCACGACTCTAAGCTAATTTGGTCCACTTCATTCTTGGTGTATTTTAAAAATTATTAATCATCATTCTGCCACTAAATTTCTCATATTTGGGAATAGGTGCTTGACCACACTTGGAACTTTTTTATTACATATTCGTCCAAAAAGCCATATCAAAAGTTGAAACCCATTAGTGCTATAAGAAAAGGTGATAGCTATCTATATGCATCACTTTTATCACCAATGTGGTAGGTATAAACACGCCAAAGATAACGTATATAGTCTAATGCTTTTTATATATACTCTCAGGTATTCGACTACTTGATGTCTCGTCAAAAGATATATTATGTTATGTCAACCAACAGTAGTCGCGCACTGTGTCTGTTTCTCTGTAGGCCTACAATGAATGATGCTCTTATAACGCCTTGACCAATATAGTTTACTTGATGCTATCCATCGGCGGTTCGGCGCATTCCTCATCGATCGAGTGCAGCTTAATGGAGATTTAGGCCTACTATTCACATCGTCATCACTCGAAAATGGAATGGAATCATTTACTCTCACTGTTTTGAATTTCATGTCAGAAATAATATATTTTACAAAATTGAATTCATTTCCTTTCATTTCAATATAATCTAAAGTTTGAAATATTGAAAATATCGACTTGAATTTGGAAGTGATTTTCTGGAACTTCACCATACTATAAATATAGTGAGCAACGTAAACAGATATACTATTTAATTCTGTCTCAAGGAATTGGGATTATATTATATAGTGATTTAATTTTTAAGGCTTCGGAAATCGAAACTTATTTTGCCTCCATTCAAGTCAATAATGTTGAATTTCCTGAGAACTTTTTCAAGCCACAAGCACGGTCCGGCAATGAATTGGTAGTTTTTTTAATTTTCTCTACAATTTTTATTTATGATTTAGTGCATTTTCTGCACGAACTTACATTGATTTTGGCTGTATGTTAAAGAGCAAGTAATTAGTAATATACCATAGGCAAGAGCTGAGAATCTTTCACTGACCTCACCAATGCTCTGAATTACACTTTTTTTAAATTATACCTCTTGAAAGTATTATTGTTTACGGTAAGGAAATTGATGATTTCGCGCTTCCAAATTATAGTTGCCTATATAAGAAGTAGAACAGTCAGAAAGCATGGCAGCTCTTAATGAACACCTTCATATATAAACCTTTACACATCATTTAGAAATAGTATAACTGCATAGAGTACCGGTATATAATCAATCTTTGCTTTGACTGAAAGTAAATTTATAGTATTTTTAGTTTCCCAGAGACGAAACCCACTCATTTCATCACATTGGGATTAAAATAAAATTACATGTATTATAGGTCTCATCGTAACTAAGTAGAAGGACGTTTTTATATGTCTTTCTAATTCCGTAAGCCGTAATAAATATCGTTAGTGATGAATGAGTTACAGCTTCAATTTGCGGGAATTATTATAATGCTAACTGATTTATTTTACTTATACCCTTTGAGTGTTTCCCAAAAGCTAGAAGTAAACAAATTTAAGTTAATTATATCAATACAGATGTGAAGAAAAGTGAATTGACTTGTATACATAATGATATTATTTGAGATACCTTGTTAGCTCATCAGTTTATAAATCTAGTGCTTGTGTTTGGTTCTGTTTGACTCTTTTTGGCTCAGTTTGGCTGGGTTTATCACTGATGCAATATGACTACAGCCCTATTCAGTACTATAGCTACTTGTCATGAGTGTTCGTATGAACTTGCATTGGTTTTATTCAGATATTATACAGCAAATAATTAGTAATAGACCAATAGGCAAGAGTTGGAAATCATTTAATGAATGAAGGTGTGTCTGGTTCGATACATTCCATCCAGGTGGTGATAGGCCTATATATCCAGGTGGTGAAATAGATATCATAGACGTAAGTTTGTTTAGTAGAAGTATTTTATTAATTGTTTTGTGATGCCAGTACAAAGACGAGGAAATTGTATCAAAAGGTACAAGACACGTCATATAGTGTCATATCAGCGTAATATCAGCGCCATTATAAATATAGCATCGTCATATTCGTTCGAATAACGCATACATCGTGATTATTATTTAATATCTCGGACATGTCTATACATCTGTGTTTCAATATATTATTAATAATAATAATGATGATAATTCTATAGACTCATTTTCAACAGTGTGGATTCTAGGAATACATATTATGGTTGGTCAACTGGCTGATTTGATCTACACAAATTATCTTATAACTGAATACGAAACAAGATTATATCCAGATCGCGAAAATCTGAGCAACAAGGATTGTTTTTTCTCCATGTATTTATCGGAAGAAGAAACCAATATCGTTAGCTTCAACTACAAATTGTTGCCGGCTCATGTTTCAACTGACTATCGCAGATCCTGACCCATGAATTAATTATACTAACGGAAAGGCTATCATGTTAATTATCAAATAAATAATACGTATGGACTAGTTGTGCACGAAAACACATTAAACTTATTTTGTTCTGTTCATAGTCTTTTTTTGAGTATTACGATTGCCGATTACGTTAATGCATACTCGTGGTAGAAGTGTCTCGCATCTCCGTGCCACGCTGGGTGATGGGTTGGGCGTCTTGGGCGTCTTGGAAACCCGTCTCCATGGAGCGACGCTATAAATCTGAGGCGTCAGCGAGCGTCGCGGTAATTTCAACGTAACAAGCCGTGACATTCAGACATAAGACGCCCGCCGCCCCTCCCCCCCACCCCTCCCAGAACCCTACACCTATCGGCATGACAAGGTACTAACGCTCTGTATAGACTGAGTACAGCCGATATAACAGGTTTGATTAGGGTGAAATTTGAGATGAACCTGCGTACAATAAGGTTCTCTAGTGAGAAATGAAATTATTTCGTCGAAAACGATAGGAATTACTCGTAATATTTTCAAAATTGTTCAGAATATATGTCATTATACATAAATATAGTAGGCCTATTCAGCGGTGAACTACTATAAATATATATAAATAAATAATATAAATATATATATATATATATATATATATATGTGAATATAGTGCATTCTAAACGTGGCAAATTTACCTTGAAGACGTGTTTACCATATATATATATATATATACATATATATATATATATATATATATTTATATATATATATATATATATATATATATATATATATATATATATATATATATATATATATATATATATATAGATATATATGCCTATATACATTGACTCTTACCCACTTCGATGAGTGATTAACAAATGGTGAACGACGATGTGAACAATCACATTGGATTCCGAGTTGCAGACATCTCGAATTTCTTAGTGACTACTTGAAACATGTTCAGAAATGTAATAATTGAAGCTTGAATGTTTTTAAATGTAGGAACAAAAATGTATACGAACATCAATATTACATTGATTCTCTCTTCCTCTCTCTCTCTCTCTCTCTCTCTCTCTCTCTCTCTCTCTCTCTCTCCTCTCTTTCTCTCTCTCTCTCTCTCTCTTCTCTGTCTCTGTCTCTCTCCCTCTCTCTCTCTGTCTTTCTCTCTCTCACTCTCACTCTCTCTCTCTCACTCTCACTCTCTCTCACATAGATAGCTCAATCACGGATGAAAGGCATAACAGAGGAAAAGTCTATATAAATCCACCCTCTCGGCCCAATTACTTTAATTCAATTCACCCCCAACACAGCTATACTAGCCAATCCAAAAGCGTAGTTGACATGGCTGATGGCTAATATTATTAAACGTATGTGAAATAAACGACAATCATTATCACAGTCATATAACGATCGTTTGAGCACGTGACAATGTGCCACAAGTGGGTCTTGTGTGAAGGCATAAGATTGATTGGCACTCGCTAGGGTGATGAACATGGAACAGTATCAAAACTGTTTCAGGATTGAACATTATCATATAGTTTTATTGAGATGAGAAGTAACTATATTTTACAGAACCCATCAATGCATGGTAAATGGGTTCAGGCAAACTAAGAATTGAGCCTGAAAATTATATTCATTACGTTTATATATATATATATATATATATATATATATATGTATATATATATATATATATATATATATATATATATATATATATATATATATATATATATATATATATATATACACATACGTACATATACCCATATTTACCAATAAAAAATATACCATTTAATGATAAGTTTGTCATGGAAACACTTGATCTGTAAGCTACAAGTTAATTATTCATACATAACTTGAAAATACATAAGCCTGTAGATTGTTGAAACATTGAATGAGTTAGTGTACGCAAAATTTAGCCGGGGTGTCACACGTGGGCAGCAAGACAGTGTTAAATAAATAGTGGTGGCTCGAAGCATTATAATATAGCGTATCTTGATCAAATGTTATGCATAACTATAGTTCCTACGTAAAATCCAGTATAATTAGGCTATGTTAAATCATTATATTGAATGATTATTGTATAGAACGTTTGGAATAGGCATATCTTCATTTAAAAATTCAGTTTCATCACAAATACAATTATAATCGGCCTGCGTAAGGTTCACCGAACTTTACGGTTCTACAATTTTAATAATGAACCTTGTTTGAAAGTTGGAATTTAGGCCTATAACTTGAACCGATTCATTCGTTCTATCACATCGTATACAGTATACATATCACACACGAACTTGAAAATTGACCGTTATAAAAAACAATTACCTCAATACCTTTCCATGAACCATTTTGCTCATATACATAATGAATTACATTTTATTTATCTGTCCATAACCCACCATGTATTCCCTTTGGATTGTCTTGCACTCCGTAACCATAAACACATGAATGTGTGTCTGCTATAGTTCATTGTCTCTGTATAATTATTGTGGGCCTATATGATATACTTTATGTATGCATAAGAATACCGGCCGCCAACTCGTCAGCAAGACACTGATTTAAATATTGAAGTAAGGTCGGGCGTAGGATCGAGTCCACCATTTCGACATTGGTTCTTGTGGAAATCATTCATCTATCGCCTGCGGGCATACATATCCCCAAATAACCTAGCTGTTGGTGGTGCCTTTGGGAAAACAGTAGACCAAGAGTATCAAGAGCGGCGATTTTCGTTTGCAATATCGTTTTTGATCATAAGGCTATACCGTCATACAGTGTATACGTTAGGCAACACGGGACACAAAACTATGTATCCCTGAAGAACCTAGCTGTTGGTGGGGTCGGTAGGCAAACAGTAGCCGAAAAGTATCAATAGCGGTATTTTAAGCTAGCATTATCGTTTTTGATCATAAGGCCATACCGTCATTACAGTGTATCACGCACATGTAGGCAATACGGGACACAAAACTAGCCTATGCTGATCAATTATTCAGTTATGAGCGATAGGTGTGGTGTAGTCGTATATTATATTGTTGTGTGTTTTCTCTAATATACTCACTAAACTTTACCACTAACACTACACTTAATAACAAACTTTATATCGAATAATCTCCTCCCTCTTTCTCTCTCTCTCTCTCTCTCTCTCTCTCGCTCTGTACACACCAATATATATATATATATATATATATATATATATATATATATATATATATATATATATATATATATATATATATATATATATATATTGTAGGGGACTGCAATATGCAGTTTGCAATACCAGTATGCAGTGATGTTGAATCACTGCATACTGTGTTCTGTGCATTTAAAGGTATTGTTGTGGCTGGTTGTCTTGTCAACCAGTTGTGTTATTCACAAAGTCCTTCTTCTCGAGATTTCTGAGAAGCATGTTTTAACTGTAACCAGAAGTATATAAAATACATCAACTTTACTTATATTCACTGAGTTCATTTATTACCTCGTCCGAAACTCCCACAGTGGTGACCCCGACGTGATCATCTTACGATCACATTTATTAAT
Source organism: Brachyptera putata (assembly GCA_907164805.1). NCBI lineage: Eukaryota > Metazoa > Arthropoda > Insecta > Plecoptera > Taeniopterygidae > Brachyptera > Brachyptera putata. Next base: position 29,723,656 of record OU015463.1, on the reverse strand, counting down.
ATTCAAATTCAGCGTAAACTGCGTATTCTCAGTTTATTTGAGGTTCCTCTCTTGTGTGAAGGTGAGTGAAGTATCAAGCTAATCAAGTCATACAGTGACATTTCAACTATTTAAACATCAAACGTAACTTGTGTCTTCATCATCAGTCATGTCCAACGATGATACTAATAGGCCTGGTGTCGACCGAGTGAGCATTTCTGAGAAGCATGTTTTAACTGTAACCAGAAGTATATAAAATACATCAACTTTACTTATATTCACTGAGTTCATTTATTACCTCGTCCGAAACTCCCACAGTGGTGACCCCGACGTGATCATCTTACGATCACATTTATTAATATTCAAATTCAGCGTGAACTGCGTATTCTCAGTTTATTTGAGGTTCCTCTTTTGTGTGAAGGTGAGTGAAGTATCAAGCTAATCAAGTCATACAGTGACATTTCAACTATTTAAACATCAAACGTAACTTGTGTCTTCATCATCAGTCATGTCCAACGATGATACTAATAGGCCTGGTGTCGACCGAGTGAGCATACGCGCTCCACCCTTTTGGCCTGAGAAACCGGCGTTATGGTTTGCACAATTAGAGGCTCAATTCACTATAGCCGGGATAGTACAGGACTCAACTAAGTTTTACTATGTGCTAGCCCAGCTAGATAATAAATACGCGTCAGAAGTGGAGGACATAATTCTTACTCCACCTGATTCGGACAAATATGCTTCAATAAAGAAGGCACTCATTACACGTCTATCTATAACGCAACGCTCACGCATGAGACAACTGCTCGAACGAGAGGAACTGGGAGATCGTACACCGTCGCAGTTTTTACGTTATCTTCGTGGACTTGGCGAACCATGGATACCCGACGAGCTGCTCCGCACATTGTGGTTAGGCCGCCTACCGTTAAGGATGCAGGATATCTTGGCCGCGTCATCAATCGTCGAACTCGGTGCCCTTGCAGAAACAGCTGACAAGATACACGACAATTCACCAGGACCACGAGTAGCTGCGGTTGAGACCGACGCCCGGGTGAGTGACCTTACACAACAGCTTGCTTCATTGACCGCAAGCGTCGCGGTGCTCAGCGCCAATCGCATACGCGGAGACAGGCAGCGATCACTTTCACATAGAAAAAAAAACATCTCCGATAAAGACGGAGAACGTGGTGAATGAATTATGTTGGTACCATGCCAAGTTCGGTGATCTTGCCCATCGTTGTGTGGCTCCCTGCAGGCACCAATCGGGAAAAGACCGGGGCGGTCAGTAATGGCGGCTGACTATGGCCCGACAGCAAATCGCCTGTTTGTAACGGACTGTCAAACAAAGACGAGATTCCTTATCGACACCGGTTCAGACTTATGTGTGTATCCTCGAAACAAAGTACAAGGCCGCCCCAGTAAGACTACTTATGTACTTTTTGCTGCAAATGAGTCTCCCATTCATACGTATGGACCAATTAACTTGTCATTAGATCTAGGTTTACGCCGAGTTTTTGAGTGGCGTTTCGTCATCGCTGATGTTGCTCAACCAATAATCAGAGTGGATTTCCTTTCACATTACGGTTTACTCGTCGACGTCCGTCAACGGCAACTTATTGATGGCGTCACTACATTGGCAGTTCCGGGGCAGCTCTCCAACAGCACTCTTGGGCAAGTCAAGGTAATAGCACGAGAAAGCACCATATCTCAGTCGCACTTTCACAAGCTACTTACCACTTTTCCGGACGTCACACGCCCAAGTGGTATGCCTCGTGAGCCGAAACATCAGACAGCTCATCACATCAACACGACGCCGGGACAACCAGCGTCGTGCAAGCTCAGGCGTTTAGCACCCGATCGTCTCGATATTGCTAAACGAGAGTTTAACACTATGCTGGAGGCAGGCATTGCTCGACGATCATCTAGCAGCTGGTCCTCCGCTCTCCACCTAGTCCCGAAAAAGAACGGCCAATGGCGGCCATGTGGAGATTACCGTCCTCTGTACGCTCGGACTATTCCGGATCGCTATCCTGTTCCGCACATCCAGGATTTTGCACAGAACCTTTCAGGCAAGTCTATCTTTTCCACTATCGATTTAGTACGCGCCTACAATCAAATTCCCGTCGCTTCCGAAGACATCCATAAGACAGCAATTACTACACCTTTTGGACTATTCGAGTTTCCCTTTATGAGTTTCGGACAATATAAGTAAAGTGAATATAACGGAACGCGGCGCAGACGTTTCAGAGGTTTATTGACGAAGTACTTCGGGACCTAGATTTCTGCTATGCATATATCGATGACATCTTAGTAGCTTCCTGTGATCCGCAACAGCACGAGAAACACCTCCGACTCCTTTTTACGAAGCTTTCGGAGTACGGCGTCGTGGTCAACTCCTCCAAGTGCGTATTCGGCGCCTCCGAAGTGAATTTTCTTGGATACACAGTCAACGCATCTGGTACCCGACCTCTTCAGGAGAAAGTCAACGCCATACTTACCTTTCCGCCACCCGGCAATATCAAGCAACTACGGCAGTTTCTCGGAATGATTAACTTTTACCGTCGTTTTCTTCCATCCGCTGCCCAACTTCAGGCTCCTCTCAACGACCTCCTCGCCGGTACCGACACCTCAGGTAAAACTCCTGTCGGTTGGACGCCGGAACTCCGGTCTACGTTTGATACATGCAAAAAGAGTCTTGCGAACGCCACCCTTCTCGCGCATCCAGACATCGACGCCGAGCTGGCAATTGTTGCCGACGCCTCGGACACCAGCGTCGGTGCCGCTCTACAGCAGCGGACATGCCGCGGATGGCAACCACTCGCTTTCTTCTCCCGAAAGCTTAACACAGCACAACGAAATTACGGCGCGTACGACCGTGAACTGTTAGCCATATACGACGCCATTCACTTCTTCCGGCACATGGTAGAAGCTAGAACCTTTACCGTCTACACCGATCATAAACCACTTACATTTGCCTTCAGACAACGACCAGACAAATGCTCACCACGGCAGTTTCGACACCTTGACTTTATCGGGCAATATACTACCGATATACGTCATATTCCAGGCAAAGACAACGTCGTCGCCGACGCCTTGTCCAGGGTCGAGGCAGTAACAGCTCCTGTCAACTTTGCCGACATCGCAAGGGCACAGCAAGATGACATCGAACTACGGACCTTCAGACAATCAAAGACGTCTCTTCAAATAGAATGTAAAAAGTTGGTCGACTCCAACCTCACAATTTACTGTGACACATCTCAGTCTACACTTCGTCCTTTTGTGCCATTTCCTTTGAGGCGTCAAGTGTTCGACAGTTTGCATGATATGTCACATCCTGGCATTAAGGCAACCACCAAACTAATCACGAAGCGCTACGTATGGCCGTCTATAAATAAGGACTGCAAGGAATGGACCAGAACGTGCATAAAATGTCAACGCTCCAAGATTACACGTCACGTAACATCGCCTGTCGGTCACTTTGACGTACCGGGTGCTAGATTCGAGCATTTACACATTGACCTAGTCGGACCTCTACCAATAGCAGACGGATTTCGCTACCTACTGACATGTGTGGATCGCTTTACACGGTGGCCAGAGGCAATTCCAATATCAGACATCACGGCAGAAACCGTGGCTGCCGCCCTCGTCACAGGATGGATATCACGGTTTGGAGCTCCCCTCAGAATCACTAGCGACCAAGGACGCCAGTTCGAGTCGTGTCTTTTCCGGTCACTCAATAACCTGACAGGTACGACTCATCTCCGGACAACTGCCCACCACCCACAAGCAAATGGAATGGTCGAGCGTCTTCACCGACAACTCAAGGCTGCCATAATGTGCCACGACAGCGAGAGATGGACTGAGGTTTTGCCGTGGGTCATGCTCGGCATCCGTTCGGCCTGGAAAGAAGACCTGAAAGCAACGCCGGCCGAACTTGTTTATGGGACGACACTTCGCCTTCCAGGCGAATACCTTGCACCGACAACGGTTACCCTAGAGTCAACATCCGATTATGTCGATCGACTCAGACGTCACCTCAGGCAGCTAAGGCCAGCTCAACCTTCTCACCATGGGCAACACGCAGTTTTCCTTTTCAAGGACTTAGCGTCATGTTCGCACGTCTTTGTGCGCCACGACGCAGTCCGTACTCCTCTGCAGCAGCCATATGATGGACCGTATGTTATCACAGCTCGTCACGAGAAGTTCTACACTATCGTGCGCAACGGTAAACAAGTGGTGGTATCCATAGACAGGCTGAAGTTCTACGACGAAAGTTCGTCACGAGAAGTTCTACACTATCGTGCGCAACGGTAAACAAGTGGTGGTATCCATAGACAGGCTGAAACCTGCATACATACTCGCAGAACCAGACACAGTCATCATTCCAGCGTGAATGCAAGACTATCGTGTTCCTCCATATTTTCGGGACACTGGGGAGGGGGTACTGTAGGGGACTGCAATATGCAGTATGCAATACCAGTATGCAGTGATGTTGAATCACTGCATACTGTGTTCTGTGCATTTAAAGGTATTGTTGTGGCTGGTTGTCTTGTCAACCAGTTGTGTTATTCACAAAGTCCTTCTTCTCGAGATTTCTGAGAAGCATGTTTTAACTGTAACCAGAAGTATATAAAATACATCAACTTTACTCATATTCACTGAGTTCATTTATTACCTCGTCCGAAACTCCCACAATATATATATATATATATATATATATATATATATATATATATATATATATATATATATATATATATATATATATATATATATAATATAATATTGAGCTTTCATTTGAGCTTCTCTGCGTGAACCAGTTCAAATACTTCATTACTCCTATTATCTTTTTTATATCCTATTCCAATCGATCATTATAATTCGGACTGAATATTTGTTTCAAACCCACATTTGCATCAGTGTACGAACGAATCAGTATGTGTGATAAATAAATGGCTTCTTGCTGTCCACCTCAAATACGAACGATGTGAACGACGTGAAATATGTTTCTCATTTTTCGACAGTTGCCATTTCAATTGTGCAATGCCTGAATTCTAAGAACAGTGATTTGAATGAAAGTGATATTAACAAGTGAGTGTATATGCCGTGCAGTGATCATGGCGGCTAAAGTGCACTTAAACTCGAAAGAACTGTCAGTTCGAACATATAAAACGTGAAAATGATAAACTATCTCGTCTTGAAAAAAGCCTGTGAAACGAGATTAAGGTGAAAGATGAAAAACTCATTCAGTTCGTATAAGTGAAATTAATTTGGCAAATAAGAAGAGTGCATACGTATTTGTATAGATGCAGTAAGTAGTCGAGTGTAAAGAATATAGTGCAACTGTGTCAGATCCGAAAACTAAACAACACGGCACATAGCTAAGATACATGTTTAGATATGTTGAAAAACGATGAGATAAAGCGTGAAAATCTTCAGAAATATTATGGAAAACTCAAGTCAGTGTGATTCCCCACCTGATGAAAGTCTAGTGATAGAATTGGATTAGTTTCCTTTCGGAAAGATGTATATGGCGATTCCTAATTAGTGATACGAGTGGTTTACTAAAGAATTATGGCAGTGATGTTGGAGCATACCCGGGAATACGCATCAACGAAATTTCTAAAACATGCATGGAGAAGAACGATACAACGCGCCTCCCAAAGTTATAGTAGTTCATGCTGGTACCAAAATATAAAATTTCGGACCGATCGCTTCGTTATATCCGAACCATTGATATCTATTAACTTACGTGGGTAGGGTATAGTAGTATAATCTAGTGAAGCCACCTCAGTGAGCCTATGGATCCCACCAGTGGAGTCAATCACTGGAGTTGGCCATCTTCCACCTCCAGCTATGATACGTCACCCGTAAACCAATAGTGGATTTTATTTTTCACGCCACTTCAGTTGAAACCGGGAATATAACCGACATTTTATGCTAGGGCTAGAAATAATTACTTGAATACTGAAAATAATTATCAAAATTCTATTCGTCCTATAATACAGATTTTTCTATAGAATTATCTACGGCAATCTAACATTTGATGTCGGCCAGCAACCTTGCGCGCTGATGTTGATGTTCAAAGCCATTAGTAATATCTTTGACCAAATCTCATGACGACGGTGACAGTAGACAATGCAATAGAGTAGATATCAGTGATCAGTATAGGCACATCTATTTCAATGTGGTGGACCTCCAGATCGAAGTGTCTGGATAGCTCGGCGGTAAGGCGTCCGGTTACTGTGCAAGTGGGCAGGGTTAGATTTCCACCCCACCTACTTTACTATAAATGATTTTGGCAAAAGGTTATGAGACAATATAATTTTTTTCACCGATATGGTTATGCGACCTTCATTGGAATTGTTCTTCATTTCAAACCGCATTGGGGACGTGTGGTTCATAAGCGAATAAAGACAGCCAATTTGAATGATGTAATTTCAAAATTGATTGAATACCAGAAACATGGTTCCACTTTGTCATACTGTAACATTGGCTTTTTATCAGAATATGGCAACATTCATTCTGTGTACCTTTCTGTTCACAATTACAACAAGCAAGTATTTCTCATAGAAAATTCAAGTAGGTCTAACCCCTAAGGCGCTATAACCATGCGTAAATGAGAATTAATGTACTCTATTATAGTTTCAATGTATTCGTATCATGGATTTTGGGTATGTATGGAATTCTATTTGTTACGCTGACACGAATGCGATATGTTTCTGATGATACGTTGATTTCCACGAATTGTTCGTATAATGACCGCTGATTGGCTCGATTTGTACACGCCATCGAAATGTATGGCAAACCGGACACAAACGTAGGCCTAGACCTGGTCAATATAACACGCGAATAGCTGATCCTACTGGCCGACGATATACTGTTTGCTTTCATCTTTAACTGCATGGTCACATATTATTTTATTTTATTCTCATTTTATGAAATGGTGATAGATATGTGCAGAAATAGGCGAAGCCAACTGAGTGAGCACAGCTGATGGGCATGTATCACTGATATAAACATGAACGAAAGAATTGCCCTTAGTTGAGAGTCAGCTGATTTGAATGACAAAATACAAATTGTGATATACATTTATTGTTCTTGGGAAAAGAACAGTTCTCGAGTGTATTTCATTCAAGTCAGGTAGTGTTCAGTTTTTAATTAGATTCCACATAAATTATAAATATCTCGCTCATCTTAAATGCATATGCTGCTTTTGCCTAGTCGTGATTTAAAAAATATCACTCGTTTTTATCTTGAACCAGATTGAAAGTTACTTTCCACAAATTTCGAAACCAAGTTATTTTATCGAAAAATCAGAGGGAGCCAAGATTTGTCAACATTTAGCAATGCGCAATTGAGAGATTATGCCATTCCATTCACTTGCTACATCTCGTCGACGGATGACGTGTAGTCAAACGTAAATCACTTGTTTGCTCATCACTCGTATAATCTAAGGTGTTTGGGCAAGATAGTGTGTAGTGGGGTGGAAACGATGAAGATAAATGTGCTATTATCTCCGACAGATGAACTTAGGATGAACTTTTCTTCCTTCACAAAACATTAGAAGACGATCAACGAATCCTAACTCTTAATTATCCATTAATGAGAAGAAAATGTGAAGAAATATCTGATGGGAGTTCCCTCAAGTTATTTGCTAATTGAAATTGATATATCAATTATCTCCTCTCTCGTCAGTTGCCCTTTCTAGAAAGTATACCGTCTCGGAAAAAAGTCGTCAGAATATTTCACACTGTTTCACGACTCAAGAAAACGAACGTGAGTGATTAGATGAGCTAGCAAATACCTCCATCTTGTACTCATACGGAGATTTGGATGTGTGTTTTGTTTGTTTGTTTGATTGATTGTATACTTACTGCAAAGGTCACAGGATAGAACTATAGAGTTTTTGATGGAAATCGGTGGGAGCACTTTTGAGAAAACCCATCACGAAATTTAAGCCGGGCAGGAAAGTAAAGAGAATAAAATACCTCAAAACAATATCAAATTTGTACAGAATGTGAACCAAAAATGGTACACATTATTACAAACTTTCATTCGAGATATTTGTGTGACGGCTTGACTTATTTGAAATATACTCGAGAACTCTAGGTACCTTGGTGAAAGCTTTGAATCACCGGGAGCAAGATACTGATAAATAATACGGTAGCCACTATTTCTATAGTTATTTGATAAAATGTTGTTCATGGAATAAATATTTTCTTCAAGACGGTAGGCCTAAGTCTAATTTTATGAGAATATATGATAATGTGTATCATATTTGTATTGACATTCAGTGAAAATTTGAATTGCTTCGATGAGAATTTTTTTCAAAAATTTCCCGCTCGTCTTCATCCCACAAAGATTTCGAAAATTTGTAATGGGCTCCAAGTTGATTAAGTCAACATGACAACACGCTCATTTAGTGCCACTATTTGATATTATTATCTTCGCTTTTGGTGGTTGTGAATATCATATAGTTTTCTGAAAATGTTCATCTTCAACTTCCATCTCTTAATATCTACTATAAATCCATTTTCCAATTGTCAAACACTAATTAGTATCGAAAAAGGGCCTATGCTAACTTATAACAGTAAAGTTTGTCACCATGATTACGGACAGGGGCGTCGGAACGTTTTCAAAGTAGGGGGGGGCAAGCTCAAAAATTGCGACCCGCGGAGGAAGGAAGTATGGGGTGCCACACATTCAATAACATTTGGGTATTTTTCAGGATAGAAGGACAAAATACTGAGAATACCAAGATGGGGAGGGGGGGATCTCAGTTTGGAAAAGAAAATGCCATATAAGAACAGTTGTACAAAGGCCAGTTAACGCGAAGCATGCGACCCGCGGGGGGCAATGGGGAAGGACCCCCTCTGGCCCCGCAGGGAATTTTTTTAAATTACCCTTTTTTTAACACGATTTAACGTGTTTCAGATAAGATTTAGATGACAAAATTAATTGTTTTGAAGAACTAGATGTGCCCAACTGATATTTGCCAAACATAGTTATTGTAACTGCAGGGTCGTTCTGGCTCATTTTAGCGCCACGGGCAAGGACTATATTATGAGCCCCAAAAACTATATGCGCGTAGTGAAAGTGAATGCGAGTGAGGGAGGAACCAAGCCCCGCAGGGAAATTTTTGTGAATGTATCTTTTTAAATACGATTCTACGGGTTTGGGAATTGGACGAAATTTCTGGAATTCATGAATTCTTTAGTGTGGTAAGAGCTAGTTTTGCTGAATGGCTGATCCAAGAAAAATCTATGTCTTTCGATAACAATGCTGTTCGAATGATAACATTTTCTCCACCCAATAATGCACAAGTAAAATAGAATACGATTTATGGCATATTATTATTAATAGAATGTTACAAATGTGCGCCGATAGCGCCCCTTAAATTTGACGCCCCTGGCAGTCACCGAACGACCCTTATTGGAAGTTCCCTTTCTCCATTTCATTGTATTGTCATTGTTACGACTGTTGGAATGTTGGAAATTTACAAAATTTACAAAAATTGTAATGAATAATTTATATCTGAAAGAAGCACTGCCGGTACGGTTGTTTGTTGTTTTCTGATAACTAATAACTACTCACCAGAGCTATCATTCCAAAACAGTACACCAAATTCCTTTAAATCACACCTTTTTCAATATGGTTCAACGTGTTCCAGATGAGATTTAGATGCAAAAATCAATTTTCTCCTAAAACTTAAGGTGCCCATCCGATATTTGATTTTCTATGCAATGTGAAATATGAATCTATGTACGATTTTATCTATCTAAATAGGTCTACATCTTTCCTTCCTACTCTTTCTTTCTTTTTTTTTCTTTCTTTCCTTCTCTCTTCCTTCTTTTTTTCGTCTTTTCTATTTCTCGTCTTTTCAATTTTTTTTGCAAGACCTTTTTCTTGCCCCCCTTGCCCCCCCTGGCCGAAAGTTGGGGGGGCATTGCCCCCCTGCCCCCCCCCCCCCCCCCCGGTTCCGACGCCAGTGATTACGGAAATGTGTTTATAAAATCCATTCTATACATTGCAACGCAGCTTCATTATATTACACTCAATTCGATGATTTAAAATTTATTTGGTGATCATTCTATACCATTCCTATGTTCTGCGTAGATCCGCAACTATAGAGTTGTTCTAATATCGCCCCTTTGTTAACATTATTACAGCAGTAATTGGGTAATAGATCACTGTGTACTGTTCTCTATAGCCATACTATGTGTCCTAGAGGGCAAATAGATTGGATATAAAATAGAGTCCAGGCGCTATGTCATCAAATATAAGAGAGAGAATTACAGACTGAAACAAAAACGCTACTAAACAATCAGTTAAATGGCTTTCAAGTATCCATTATTATAATGACACGAGATATTAAAATGAGAATACATGAGAAATCATTTAAATTGCGAGTATCCACTGAATTGGATATTCCTATCGTTTTATATGACTATAGGCAAACGCAGAATATGCGTTGTAAGATGAGCGAGATATCTATATCAAGTATAATAGAAAACTCTACACACCTTGATTCATATCAAATGAACTTCATTAGATACCAACGAATCTAGAGAGCCGTGAATCTATCACCGCAACATATTTTTACCGCTATTATTTCTATCTGTTCGATGAATTAAAAAAACATTTATAACATTATTTTCTTCAAAACGGCTAGCCCGAATTGCATACAAATTTTTAGTAATGTCCACCATTTTTTTGTTTACATTTGAGGAAAATTTGAATTATATTGGAGAGATTTTGTTTTTCAATTTTTTCCGCCCAGCCCAATGTTATGGGGTTTTTAGTAGAAACTTTGAAATGATGTTTCTCAAAAATAATCCAACCGATTTGACTAAAAAAATACAGAGTTCTAAGTTGGATAAGTTTGCGTATATACAGTAAAATTTTCATGTCGACGGTAAAACCTTGCGACCTGTGCAGTGCTTACAAACAAACAAAGAAACACAGACAAAGCTTCATAGTGGTAGGGAAATCTTCGCTAACGCTCATCTAAAAACAAAACGTTGTATACTAAAGTCCCAGGCAGAATATGGGAGTAGAAGGAAGCGAGATATTTGTATTGAATGTAAAAGAATGTTAAAATCCTAGGATATGAAACTTGGCTGAAATGCTCTCTTATCTTTACATTTTTTTGTAGATAATCATTCTATATCTCCATCTGCATTTTTCAAAACTTTTTTCATCTAATCTATAGAAAAGAATCAATTATTTTCATCTTTTTCTAGATTAAAAAATTATTAGCCTTATCTATAGTACCAGCACATTTAGCGCAGTGGTTAGCACGCTCGCTTCTTGTGATCTGGTAGGCGACGGGAACTTCGGACCCAGTTCGATCCCCGCCGCCGACCATCTTTACAGGGGTTTTTCGTGGTTTCCCTCTGTAGTCTAGGCTAATGCCGGGATGGCTCCCACAATAAGTCGGCCACGACCGCTTCCTTCCCACTATCCTTCCCATTAACCAGGAAACCTTCATCTCATCATCCCATCACCCCATTAATCATCCATCCGACGCCAATAGACCTTCGCTGTCATTACAGTGCGTCGTTAAACCCAATAGATATATATATACTTATCTATAGTGACAAAAAACACTGGAAATGAATAGCTTTGTCCGAGTAACGAATTGTAGATGGCCGGTACTCGAACTGAAATATTCTCTTTGACTGAGAACTTGGACAGTAATAGACTTTATTGATTCATATTTCCGAGTGTATAATAATCCATCTACTACAGCATGCCAAAACGTGTTGTTTGTATAAAAGAACGTATACTGAAGACAAACACTTGGTCTTTTATAGACTTGCTTTCTTCCAACTTATTTCACGTGTTCAAGACCTACTAGCATCACGCCAAGATGTGTGAAGGATACACAATACAACTCATTGTCATTTCAGATGCGTTTAGAAACAAAACAAACGCAATTTTCTATGTTTTTTATGTTTTCTCAGATCCATCTTTTCAATGCTATAAATCATTACGAATCAAACATAGTATTATTTTTAGTAAGAATTTCTTGGAAGTAAATTAAATGTAGGGGCCCAATATTTGGTTGCTGCACATATCAACTTGCGGTCACATAAGGAGGTCGAGCACACAAGGGGGTAGATATACATTCAAATGAATGCTGAAGTTAATTTACCGACTTTAAACACACTCAATTTTAGCAGACAATGTATGCACTGTATGCACTGCCCGAAGGCCTACATCTATGAATAAAAGTATCGATAAAATATAAGTAGGGGTATAGGAAATTTTTTGTTTTAATTTCGGAAAAATTCCATGTAACCGCAAATGTGTACACAATTACTTAATAACATCAAACGGACAGGCGCTCGATAAGTACTCAATCGTTCACATAGTCAATTTCGCGCCGATCGAATTCACTACGTGAGTTTTGTTAACATTCGCACAGGCGTGAATGCTTGTATTCAATATTGCAATGAAACAATAAATAAATTGATATTTAAAAACCCACGGTCTTGAGAGTATCCTGACGAGAAACCTCTATTTGTCGATCAACATCTTATAGGTGATATAGGCCATATATTCACATCAAACTATAGTCCAAAATGTGTTCTATCCAATCGATGTATTTCTAGTCTGTGCATTGCAATCAATTTGTTCATTGGTCCAAAAAAAATAAGTCAAGTAGGCCTAATCTGTATATTTGGTTTAAGGTATTATCGACACTTTTATAAATTAGCTATAATTGTCTCATGGCTCACACAGTAAGTATGAATAATAGTAAGTGAATAAATAGACATAAACAGCTGACATAAAGATATTAGATTATGGCTGTCATTTAACATTGGCGCCAAGAATCTGTAGCTATTATTTCTAAATGGATTGTCACAACCTGTGTCAATATGTTCTCATTGTTTTTCTAATAAACCGAGAAAAAGTTAGTAGATACCTCACGGCCTTCTTCTCATCTTGAGAATAATGACCTTTACAAACTGGAATAGTTATCTCTATTATTAAGAACTGAATAACTGATAACTTATATTGTTCCTTCGTCACGCCCAATTTACCGTGAGAACATTATTGTTAATGACAAGTAGGAAATGCTGTATTTGTTTTACGGTACTGATATATACAAAGTGACTCTTTTCTAGAAATACATTTGCACAATTATTTTACAATATACTTGTATCAACGAAAGTAGAATGTCGTCTACCAACATAACAAAAACAAAGAGCGCAGTTACATTTATATAGCAGTACATAATTTTGAGGGTAAAATTTGTGGTAGAGATTTATCAAAAATAGAAAAACAACTTCATCTTAATAATAGAAGCGTCAAATATGTACTACAAATACAGCGCATTTCTACAAATTCAGTCGTTTTTATTGTAATATTCAGTTGGTGGACAGCCTTCTTCTTTCGTGTGTAGAAGTATATTGAGTTATGGAAAACACAGAATTTTAAAACAATTCACCATTAACTGGTAATAAGTACCGAAATAAACAAACTTGATATAAAAAAAAATACTAAAACTATCTCTATATTTTCTGATCGTATCCATATCAATGCACTTAATTCCACAAACTACATTCCTTAAATTTCTTGAATTACTTATAATAATGAGGTGTAATTGATCATTTCACATTTGTACAGAACCCGATATGTATCGAGTCGAAGTCAATGCTTACAGCAATGACTAAAGAGAGATATCTTAGTGAGTCTATATCTTTAGTTAATGCTTAGAGGAACTTTTTGATCATAGTGGGCCTATAGCATTTTCTATCCTTAGTTCTTATTCCTTAGTTCATCTATATTTTTGATAATATATGTCATTTTAGGTGCTGTTATGATCATATATTTTACTATATGTCTAATTAAAGTTTGTAACGAGTTATTATTAATCTTACTGTCACAATAACATATAGTGAAATGTACTTGATGAGTTGAATTGCAAGAATTCATGTTGTTTTTAGTTTCCTTCCCCAAATTTCCATATTTTTCAAACTAAACTATTTGATATATTATTTATCATGCACGTTACTCATATTAATACAATTGATAATGAGTAGATATGCCTACTTCTACTATCGTTCACTAAAGAGTACCCTTATTCTTTCATTTATTTCTTATATTGGGTTCAACGACGCACTGTTATGATAGCGCAGATCTAATGGCGTCGGATGGATGATAATGAGATGATAGGATGATGAGATGAAGGTTTCTTGGGTAATGAGAAGGATATTGTAAAGGAAGCAGTCGTGGCCTGTATTGTGGGAACCATCCAGTTATAGACTACAGAGGGAAACTAAGAAAAATCCCTGTAAAGATGGACGGCCGCGGGGATCGAACTGGGTCAGAAAATCCCTCGCCTCCAGGACCCATATTCAATTGGGTTTATTTCGAAATTTGGTCAACTGATATGTAGTTATTTTTTGTTCATAGTAATCATAGTATTAGTATTTATAATAAAGTTATATCTAGTATTTAAGTTGTGGGTTTATTAGAAGGTGCCTGTTGCTGACCATCCTCATAACTGAACATCCAATACTGCCAAGAAATTGAAATTTCTGAAATTGAAATGTCTGAAATTGAAAGGGCCCATCCAGAATGAAACATGAATGCGATATGTTTAGACATTTTCTTGATCCCCAATTCTGGAATGTTGGCTTATAGAAACCAAACCAAACGATCTGTATAAAATCTAGTTACTCTTTCAATATTCACTTTCCGAAATATTGAAAACGCATTTATCTTTCTACCGTTCATTGTATACGTCTATTCTGGTTTCTATAGTCTACTGTCCAATCCACCCAAAATCCACCTCTATGCTCGATACACCGGATTAATGGTATTGTAGGCTCTACTTCATTTATATATTCTTTCGAACGTAGTGCTTTGGTTGTTGGCTATAAAAATATGCATTTTCCGAAATGTCAGTTTCCAGAATGTGTATTTCAGAATATGCATGGGGTATTTTACTCAGTTATAATATTCAATTCAGAGTGCTGCGTGTCCTGTATGTAGGCAGTTTCCACTATTTATAAATATTCGTTTTTGTTGGTGAGATTTCGGATGATCTTTAGTACGTTTTTTATATCCCTATAACTATCGTCAGAGATATATGCACAAACCGTTAGACCATATCATTGTCGTTAAACAAAACGGTAGCGTGATTAAGTATAACATAATATTAAAACTTTTATTTCCTAGTTGCAAACTGTCTTGTAGGCCTATATAGGTTGTCTTTATGTTATTCTATCGGTCTGATGATTTTGAACAATCTCAGGCACACCTATGTAACCATTCACATGTGAAGTTATAAAGTCACTCGACATGAAGAAAATAAGTAGATTTTGTTTCTTGAGACCTTCTTGAAAACTGACAACACCTTTGTACCGTCTAAGGATTCTATTAGATGGAGATAGGTTGGTTTTCCATTTACACGTATAGTAGTGATGTCATTGTGTTGAATTTTGTATGTTGAATAAATAATTCTATATATTTCAACTTGTTTTAATTTTCAGCTTTAAATTCGTATATATATATATAAATAAATATATATATATATATATATATATATATATATATATATATATATATATATATATATATATATATATATATATATATATATATATATATATATATTAGGGACAACATCAGTCCCGAAAAATCTAGATCAAATAATCGATTTTTTTCATACATTCCGTAAACTACAAAAACACATTAATTCTCGAGTTTTTAATGACTGAATTGGAGGGTGGAGGTGAGGAGTTTCAAAGGTTGGTGGTTTTTCAGATTGAAATTTAAAATTCGAAACCCAATCATACCTTAGAAACGCATTGAATGTTTCAAGTTGCAGTTTATACTCTACAATTGACACAGTTTCTAAATAAGTTGTATATAGTTGGTAGACAACCTCCACTTGGGAATACAATTATAATCAACATTGCACATTATGAATATTAAAATTGGTTCCTTTGTTCCAATACATTTTCCCTGTTTTCGTGGAGGTGCCGGGTCTATGAAATATCATACCAGTTATACTGTACGTCGATAGCAATGCCTGGGAGTCTGTCTAGCGGAATATCATTTCTTAGTAATTCAGTTTGAATGTATGAGATGTCAGAATTCTGATGCGACAGAAATACTAGTAGTTTTGATACTTTCAAAATGATGTAAAAAGTAATAATAGCTCTGGATTCGAACATTTTCAGAGTTAGGTAGAGCTGAAACATTTTTTTTACCTCTAATCCTGTGGAAATTATTCGATAATAAGTTGAGTAGTTTTTACTGAAACTAGCCTGAAGTTAGTAGTACTGTTAGCACTGTAATTAGTTGGTTATCAGTGTAAATAGTTATAGTACTGGAACTGACTATTCTTATTGTTTGTATCTATTTTAAAACATTCTTAGCTATTGTTACCTATTCTATATTTGTATCTTCATTGAACATATCTTGTGGTCCAATCCCCGCATTAGAATTTTGATATCTCCAACTTTCAAAAGTAATCACCAAAAACACATATGTATCGCTGATCGATTCCTATGCACTCTTAACAATAATCAACAAGCGATTCTTCTAATTTTCCGAACCGATTTTGAATTTTATTGTATATAGTATACCTTCTGCCAATTTATTTCCATTTGTCAAGAAAATGTTGTCAAGCCCTATTGATACTGATTATGATATGTTGTGTGTTTGTTACAGCTGGTGGGGTGGAGACTGGCATTGATTTGTTAGAATCTCTTCAACTGCACAATTCTAGTCATCAAGGCGTTAGCATAGCTCCTGGGCCACAGAGGCTCAAACCCGCGTTCTATTTACAAGGTAAGCAGATATCGCACTGATTGAACGCAGCATATGCGTTCTATAACTTGTTGGGAGAAGACCTGACCGGCAATCAGAAAGTCCCGGATTCCAGTCCCGGTCGAGACGTATTTTTATAACATGACAATTACATCCTAAATAGTACCTCGATATTGGATCGTATCGCAGAATTCACTTATAAATATATGAATATATATATATATATATATATATATATATATATATATATATATATATATATATATATATATACAGGGGCGTCGGAACGTTTTCAAAGTTGGGGGGGGGGGGCAAGCTCAACAATTGCGACCCGCGAAGGGAGCATGTATGGGGTGCCACATATTCAATAACATTTGGGTATTTTTCAGGACAGAAGAAAAAATTACTAAAAGTACCAAGATGTGGGGGGATCTCAGTTTGGAAAAGAAAATGCCATATAAGACATATAAGAACAGTTGTACAAAGGCCAGCTAACGCGGAGCCTTGCGACCCGCGGGGGGCAATGGGGAAGGACCCCTTCTGGCCCCGCAGGGAATTTTTTAAATTACCCCTTTTTTAACACGATTTAACGTGTTTCAGATAAGATTTAGATGACAAAATTAGTTGTTTTGAAGAACTAGAGGTGCCCAACTGATATTTGCCAATCATAGTTATTGTAGCCGCGGGGTCGTTCTGGCTCATTTTAGCGCCACGGGCAAGGACTCAATTATGAGCCCCCAGAACTGTATGCGCATAGTGAAAGTGAATGCAAGTGAGGGAGGAACCAAGCCCCGCAGGTAAATTTTCGAAAATGTATCTTTTTAAATACGATTCTACGGGTTTGGGAACTACACGAAATTTCTGGAATTCATGAATTCTTTAGTGTGGGAAGAGCTAGTTTTGCTGAATGGCTGATCCAAGAAAATAGAACACTAAATTAATCTATATCATACGATAACAATGCTGTTCGAATAATAACATTTACTCCACCCAATAATGCATAAGTGAAATAGAATATGATGTATGGAATATTATTATTAATTGAATGTTACAAATGTGCGCCGATAGCGCCCCTTAAATTTGACGCTCCTGGCAGTCCCGCTCTTTGCCCACCCCTAGAAACGACCCTGGAGAAAGTTCCCTTTCTCCATTTCACTTCATTGTCATTGTTACGACTGTTGGAATTTTGGAAATTCACCAAAATTTACAAAAATTGTAATGAATAATTTACATCTGGAAGAAGCATAGGGTTATTTGTTGATTTCTGCTAACTCGTAAACTACGTATCAGACCTGTCATTTCAAAACAGTACATCAAATTCCTTTAAATGACACATTTTTTAATATGGTTCAACGTGTTTCAGATAAGATTTAGATGCAAAAATCAAATTCTCCCAAAACTGAAGGTGCCCATCTGATATTTGATTTTCTATACAATGTGAAATATGAATTTATCTACGATTTTATCTATCTATATACATCTCTCCTTCCTTCTCTTTCTTTTTTTATTTCTTTCCTTCTCTCTTCCTTCTTTTTTTCGCCATTTCTATTTCACGTCTCTTCAAATTGTGTCTTGCAAGACCTTTTTCTTGCCCCCCCCCCCTTGCCCCCCCCCCCCGGCCAAAAGTTGGGGGGGCATTGTACCCTCTATATATATATATATATATATATAGGCCCTATATATATATTTATATACATGCAATAGGAGTCGACCATACATATTGGTTTTGAAACCATCTAACCGATTACATAATAAATAATTGTGTACTATGTCCGCCATAGCAGTCAATACAGAATGTCAAAGTGAATTTTTCCTTTTTATTTTATGGTTCATAATAGTTTATGGATCAGTTTCTCAAAATTCCTCTGTCCGATTGTTACCCAAAACTTTACAGTTCTAAGCTAGCAGATGAGTAAAGCCTATAAAAAATCCGTGTAGTGTAGATCGGTTCTGCCATGCACCGTATAGAGCGCGTACAAGAAAACAGAAAAAAAAATATTGCACACGATGGAAGTCTTCGATTACGCTCATCGAACGAATAACACGCAATTAAATAACTCCCTCATTAACGATATTTTGTATTCATCTCTAGTTCATGCACGTCATTAGTGTTAGAGGTCTTAGCGATTATAGCGAACGAATTATTGAAAATTTTTGAAAATATAATTGAATGACCAAACGAGAGGACGAAAAACGAATAACTTGAAAACTTTTTAAATCTCAATTCGTTTGATTTTGCGTTTATTATTTATTTGTAAGCATTTCGCGGGTCATATACTCAAGCTGATACCAGTTGTACCAATAATTGCTCTTGTACCTACTTATTGAAATTGATGTTATTATTTTCTGAACAATGAATAAATAAGACAGTAGAAATTGGAAAATATATCCGTAACTATAACTTACAAAAAAAGCGTTATGTTATCGAGAAAATCCAACGAATTTTAAGTCATGAAAAAAATTGAACTGTCAAAAATACAGACGCCATGGCTCTCCAAGTGCATAACATAACTATTGTGAATAAATATGCATTGAAGGTTGAATTGGGACAAATGCACGAAAGGTTGCGATATAACCTACCTGGTAAGAAGTAAGTCCCTAATAATCCGATATGTTTTTTATGATCCATAACCCTCAATTTCATATTGATAAAAATGTTTCAAAAACGGAACATTACAGATAAGTTTTAAAATTCACCTTTAAATAATTTAACCCTCGTGACGGAAGGGTTACCTCATAAGGTAAATATACTCTGATTATCGGAATCGATGCGGATCAATGAGTATACAATACATGATATGCACGTCTTACGAACCATATAGGAAGCATTTGTGTCCCCCAACTTGGGCCAAAAAGACCTCGATGTCACGGTCTTACCTGATACACGGATGGAAATTACGCAAAAAGAAACATACTTCGAATAAGCCTGTATATCGAGAGACACGATTTTGGGGAGCATTCGCCCTTTCCCTTCAAAATGGCGTTTCTCCCATCCATGAACCTCGCGAGGTATGCCTCAGACATATTCGGGCTCTTTTTGGGGCCAAACTCCCCCGTTGTTCGTAAGACGCGCGTATCCTGTACTCAATAATTTTCGTCACTTCCAATAATCAGAACTCATGCAACCTAACGAGGTAACCTTTTCGTCACTGGCTCTCCGCTTAGTTGATTATGTCGATGTTTCCTGGCTCCACTTGATCTCAGTTCACAGTAAATCCAACACCGAAAAGTTAATTGGAAATTAAAAGAAATTTGACGCAAGTAGAAATATTTATTGGTTATCAAATGTTTTTAATGTTCCATTAGCGGAGGTGTGATACTGATGACCAATCGCGTACACAATATATGTTCCCCAATATTTAATTATTGGATAGTTTCAATCCATATTGTAAATAGGGCTACATATCGTAGTATTGATTTGATTCTATGTCTGTATTAAAAACCACATTCGATTTTCATATGTTAAAAAAAATATATAGGCCCATATATATATAGGCCTATATATATATATATATATATATATATATATATATATATATATATATATATATATATATATATATATATAAACATATCGGAATATCGAATAACAACGGGCAACGCTACTAATGAAAATAGCTTATCGTTCTGCTCCCACTGCTCTACCCACGCAATTACCTGTTGTCATTGGTTCCGAGGTTTGGTTTGTCTGTTGCCATGGTGTTCTGGCATTCAAACATTGCTATGGAGTGTAAAGACGCGAACATCTATCTTGTTAGTCAACAGTTCAGATCTGATGATCGATTATTATTTGTCCATTGACCCCACCGACAGGAAGGTTATTTGGGATGACGAATGAGCGATAACAAATCCCGTATAGGCCCCTAACGCAATCGCCAAACTCACTTCAATTAAGGCGTCCCCAGGCACCATGGGGAAAGAAGTTCCAACCAGGTTGATTATTTTTGAAAATATTGTGAATGTTTATTATGAATCAACCGTATTTTGGAAGGGACTTCTCTGAATGGTGTGCAGCAGTTTCACAACAATACATTCGTCCGGAAAGCCACTACGATAATTTATGCTTTAGTTGGCACTGAAAATGTTCACAAATATGCATCTCGCGTTACATACACCATTTGATTACTTCTCGAGATGTTTTATCGTGTGTGGTATCGATATATTCGTAACAGAACTGGCTATGGGCTAAGCTAAAAATAAACAGTTCCCCGTATGCGTTTGGCACACAAGACAAGGGAAAGTCACGCATTTTTTTCGTAAATCGAGGTAACCGAAACTATTTTTTTGTATCAAAACGGCTTCAGGTATGCTGATGAAAATTACCTTAGCTGATAGAGGAAGATTTATCCTATTAATCTATCAATTTTAATCTTGATACATCAATAAATAACGAAATATTTGATACAGTTCCGTGGGTGGGTTCTCCTTAAGTGTTATTGCAAGAAAGAAAGTGAAATATAACATTTATGGAATAAAATGCAATATAAACCTTTTCCAACTGAACATATAAGCAAAATACAAGAGCGAAACATCGAAGAGACTAAAACCTAGCCCAACCAATCCTAAACGATGTAGCAATTCTATGTGCCCTAAACAATTCTCCGAATTAGTAATAGCAATATTACTTTGTAATTCAATTTAGTATTTCAGAAAACAAAGCAGTATATAAGAACAATATCAGAAACATTCTTTCAAACAAAACGTTTGACTACAGCGGGATTCGAAGTGGCGACCTTCGGGTCCAAAGTTGAGCACCACCGCAACAACATAATTCATTAGATCTAGCCGCATCAGCAAAAGATGAGGGAAAAGTGATCAGGCCTGACCCTTACCTAATACCTAATAGCTAGCTCCAAGAGGCTAGGACTTCGATTGGTTAATGTCTACTAGTAAAGTTACCAACAATGACAACATGTCTGGTATCTGTGTATTTCAATTGTTGTTAGCACAAAATTCTGGCCCTGCTTATGAGGTGGGCTTCGATATGTAACTGATTATTGCAGTCTAAGAGACCGTGAATTTGTTATTTTAATATATTGTCATTGTTGCTACCTTTTTAAGTGAACATGATCCAATCAAAGTCCTAGCCTCTCAGAGCTAGCATGACCTAGCACGCAAAGCAGTGGTTTATTAGGTAAGGGACCAGTCTGTTGGGGCCTGTTTGTAAAGCTCAGCCCTGAGACTACAATTCACTTTCAGTGACAGCTACCACCTGTTCTTCCACACACTGGTGTATTTTCATATAATTTTCCAATTTAGTTTAAAGGCGTCTGTTGTAATCTTAGTATCAGGATACGTCCAGTGGCGTGCAGGATATGTATATATGGTATGAGCACTCCCCCTCGACAAAGGGTGGGTACACTCCTTGGTGGAAGCAAGGGTTGGTTGGGTACATAATTCTGATAGATTACAAATAAATCTCGTTGAATAGCCCATTGACCTTTGATACAGATGTGCTTGAGTAGCGAATGAGTTGGAACAAAATCATGTGAAAGAGCTTTTTTTTAAAGATATCTGAAGAATGTCTTTGTATCTCATATTGAACAACTGCTCGCAAAAAACAAGACGAAATAGATCAAAGCGCGCAGAACACACTATACATTTAGAAAAAGTATGTTTCATCTTTTCGTCAGTGTGTGTAGGGTGTTATATATGTAATTCATAATATATATATATATAAATATATATATATATATAAGACTTATATATATAAATATATATATATATATATATATTTAAATATATATATATATATATATATATATATATATATATATATATATATATATATATATATATATAGGCCTATACAGGGGCGTCGAGACACTTCGAAAGTTGGGGGGGGGGGCAAGCTCAACTATTGCGACCAAAATGACAGCTAATTTTAGCAAAGTGGGTCGGCTGAAACAAGAAAATTGAGTTTGCAAGACCTTTTCCTTGCCCTCCCCCCTTGACCCCCCCCTGCCCCCCTCCCCTGCCCCCCCCCCCTGCCCTCCCCCCTGCCCCCCCCCCCTGCCCCCCCTCCCTTGGACAAAAATTGGGGTGGGGTCAATATCCCCCTGCCCCCCCCCCCCCCCGGTTCCGACTCTAGTATATATATATATATATATATATATATATATATATATATATATATATATATATAATATATAAACTAGACTGTTGAAATATTAGTGATATTTGTATTTATTTAAAAATACTTTTATGACCACTGTAGACTAGTACGTAACAATTATTATGGTCGAGCGCGTGCAGTATGTAAGCATGGATGTGATGGCAAGATAAGATTGAACATGTCATGTTCCAGTGTAGTAAAATCTGCATAATTGCAACATAAAGACTGACTTAATATAATATTACATTCGGCTCTTATAGGAATATACATTTTAACAGTTATAGGCCTATCATAGGGATGATTGTTGTGAACTCACAAACGCCATCTTCAGCTGGGTTGTTTGGGGGTACGAAATGAGCGGGCGGTAAATGAATGATGTTTGCAAAATAGCGTGTCGTACTGGAGCCCACTCCTGACTTGATTTCATTTTCCAAAGCAGTGGCTTGGCTGCCCGAGTCAGACAGACGGTGCTAAAAGTTGTTATGTGGTATGTTTCTTTATTTTAATGCTGCTTAACGACCCCATCAACAGCTAGGTTATAAGGGGGTACGAATGAGCGGGTGATAATGGAACGATGAAATGATGCTAGGTGTGGGGACGTTTTCAAAAACCCATGCTCCATGTGGGACTCGAACCCACTCCTGACCTGACTTCAGTTGTTGTGTAATATGTATACGGTTATGCACTCGGTTCAGGTTTCTTGGCCTACCCCTATGTCAAGATTTTTGTTCGAACTGTTAAATACATTTTTATTCTGTGTGTTTTATTAGTTGTTTGATATCTTCTGCTGATAATACATTATGGCGACAGTAACTTATATTTTTTATTTTGTGTTATGCAAATAATTTTATAAAATGAACGACAAAGTTTCATAGGACATTTTGAACGTATTTTCTATTCATTTTCTATTCATTACTACAGTACTCTACTATACTATTTATACATGGACTAATATACAAGTGCTAGCCTATAAAGTGTAGTAAGACGTAACATAAATTTAATGTGTGATAATGATAGTGGTTCAATGCATTATTCTACTAGTGTACACAAGTCGGCACAATAATGAACATTCTTAATGGTCTTTGCAACGTACTTTTGAACAGCTTTTCTCCATTTTTGATAGATTTCATTAGTCTGATGCCTTTCTTTTTGAATAATGCAGGAGTTGAAAAGTTCAACATTACGTGAGATGTGAACGCAGGCATGACAAAATTAAGTCGCTATAATCTGGCTAGCCAACATGGTAGGCTATACATACGGAGAAGAAAATATTTACATGTGGCTCAAATAAAGATATCATCATTCATTATTCAGGGATTTATATTTGATTGTAATAACGAAATGGTTTTCTTCGCGTAAAAGAAAGAGAACTATTTATTTTCCTCGAGTACATATATCATCAAATGAAGATAGACATCTCCTTTTCTATTTATACTATATGTTCACTTGCGGTGACATAAAGTGATCGGTCAAGCCAGATTTAAATGCGAAAAAATGTACGTAGATTTTATAGACATTGATGCTTCTGCGGAACAAACAATTTATTTGGATGTGACCGCAAGTGTGTACAACTCATAGCTCAAGAGCCAGTGAAGAAGGCCTATACGGCTTATACCTTGTAAGGTCACATGAAGTGGTTGATCGATCTACAATAAAATGCACCCTGAAGGAAATATATTGATACTATACGAACTGATACTAAACGGCAATGTGCATACGTACTTCACGTATCGTCTGTGAAAATATCAGCGGTTACATATTTGTAGTTCTCATTTGAATTTATTTTTTAATTTCGATAATGACCATTTTATGTGACCGCAATTGTACAAATGTTCTGATCATTGAAATCGGTACAGATCGATGAGTATAGACTCAATATGTGCGTTTCAACTTTTAAGAACCGCCTAGGGGGCTTCTGGCCGCCAAAAAGAGGCCAACACGATCTCATAGTTCACCCCAAATGGCCTCTTTTTTTCACCTGAAAGGTACATGCATGATATTGGTATCAAAAGATGCGGAAACATTTCAAGATAACAGAACCATAACGTCACACACGTTTTCGGAGGGTTTTGCCCCCCTGGCGAGACGCAGTAAATCGTGGTAAGACACGATTACACAGAATGTTATTTTTTGCGCATTAGTTTTTTGAACAACGTCTCCCAAAAATGTGTGTTACGCCATGGTTCCGTAATTTGGGCATTTTTCCGTATCTTTTGATTCCATTATCATGTATGTACCATTTCAGGCAGAAAATAGGTCTCGTTTCAGGTAAAACGTGTCTTAAAGAGCAAATGCCTCACAAAATCGTGTCTTTCATTATATATTCGAAATCTGAGCATTTCCCCACAAAATCACGTGTTTTCCATCTATGTACCCTATGAGGTAATTACTGGGGTGTTTTTGGGTCCCTTTTGGCCCCCCCGGGACCAAACGCCCCATAGGCGGTTCATTAGACACGCATATTGTGTCTATACTCATAAATCCGCATCAATTCCAATAATCAGAGCATCTGTACCTTATGAGGTAACCCTTTGTAGCTGGCTGTCCGTCAATTACTATTTCTTTGATTTCACTTTCAAAATTTTCATTCATGGATTGTAACAATTAAATTACAACGCTGACTTTCTATTCAACTCACAATTTACGGTACCACAGTCATCAAGAAAACGAAGCCAATACAAGTGCAAATGCACATTCAAAAGCAGTGTTTTAATTACTTTTCAAACATATATCTTAATCCCCCATTGAATCTAGGCCTATATGACTTATCGGTAATGATACCCTTTCCTTTGAACATTTCATTTTATCAGCTGTCACAATCTACTGACCGGTCTGTGTGAAATGCAAATCAACTATTGTGTTATTATGCAATGTTTGTACTCAAGTGGCAAGTGGTGAAATTATTCGCAGATTCAAAGAAAACGATTGCAATTATTTAGAAATGAATGGGCAGGTCGGGTAAATTACTCGGTAAATTACGATAAAATGTATTACTCCGAAACTAAAGACTATCGTTTGGCATGTATAGTGTGTCAACGTATATATACGTACGCAAGTTATTACGTTCAGTTGTGTAAGTATTGGGAGTAGTTATGTAAATAAAAATGAAGTTTGAAAATATTGAATATTATCTGTCAAATATCAACGAATATTGAGTGTAAGTATAGTAATATAAACAATGCTAACCGTTCAGCTACATTTTGCATCTTTATCTCGCTAAATCGCTTTATCTCTTTTATTTCTCTTCACTCACTTCTCTTGAAAGTAAATTGAGAAGAAAATATCTACAGGTTTATATATAGACATTTTATATCATTCCGTTATCTGATATAAAAGTATGTAACATTTTAAATGATAATAAATTTATATTATAACAGTATTGAAAATAAATCCAAGTCATAAAGAACTCGAGATGTTGCCATTTTCTCATTCTTTCACTTTCAATCACTTTCAATTCTCATCTTTTTTGTATTTTTGTTTTTAATAATGTCCGAATTAATTTGTCAAATTCGACAATTAAATCGTCGTCTAATTGGTTTCAGTCCCTCTATCCGATGGAGACGCTCTAGAGAGTCTAGCATAGGATTAAATTCCGTGGTATTTACGTTGACAACATATTCTACTGGAAAATTCACATCAATAAAATTGCTTCTGCGTGTTACCTAATTAGGCCTACAAGATTAATATCAATTTGCGACACTGCTTTCATACATTCAATTTAAAATACGCCCAGAAAATATGGCCTAGAATACGGTATCATTTTATGGGATCACTCGCCTGATACCCACTAATTGTATATCCTTTAAAGAAGAGGAACAATAGTCTTTTTCAAAGACTCTTGTTCAAATTTATCCAAAAAGTTCAAAATTATATCCAAATTTATATTATATTTTAGCTTAATTGTTGATAATTGTTGAGGAACAAGAGCCTTTTTCAAAGACTTTTTCAAAGACTTTCGAAGACCTTTTTCAAAGACTCTTGTTCAAATTTATCCAAAAAGTTCAAAATTCTTACTTTTCCTTCCCGTTGAATGTAATAACTTATATTATAATTTTGATTGTTGATAATCCTCAATTGGCCAAAGAGAATAATAGTATCCAAAATCACTCGAAAAGATATAGGAATAACGTAGGGCCTACATTTGCAAGAACACAATTCATCTATATTAACAAACAGTCCTCATTATTCAGCACCTGAACTATATAATCCCTTGCCGGCATTTTTGATACTATTGTTTGTCCCAGATCTTCAGAATGAACTGAAAGAATATTTATTTCCTAAATTGTTATTACTTTATTAATGCTTATTAGCTGAAACCTAAATTAAAATATGTATATTGTATCCTTCCTAATAATGATGACCAAAATCGTCTTGGTTCTTTATGTCAATTTTGGAATTTTTCAAAATTGCGAACATTGTAGTATGAATTGATTTTAATTATTTTTCAGTATAGACCCACATAAATGACATGTCAAATATTTCGAAATGTGACATCAACAAATTGACAATAAAATGTATTTATTATTATTATTATGTTGCCAATGAGCCAATGAATCAGATGTTCTAGACACGAAGATCGAGTTGTAACAAGCATAGCAGTGTACTAGCGACGACCGACTCGAAAGTCTCCAACTAACTAAACAGATCAGTAAGTCTCAACTTCATATAGGCCTACTTGTTCTTCGTAAAATGTTTCAGCAACTCTCGCGACGAAGTGACGCTGTAGCCTACAGCAGTCACCGTTCATTCAGAGTACATGAAAGTCGATTTATGGAAACATCAGATTTTTGGTGATAGATTCAGAACCGTATAAGATATCAAAATTCTGATAGGAACAATATACTTTAATATGATCTGAAATAAAATCATCATAACCTTGGATATCAACATTTTCACAGGTAGGGCCTATACTGCTAAAAAAATGTCTTGTATCTGTATACCTGTGAAAATTATGCGATATAAGCTAAATAGTTTCTACTTATATACCTCCTTGAAGTTATTACAAATATCTGTGTTTTCTCCGTATTAGATTTTTTATATCTTATTAATACGTTCAAAACTTATCACCAAAAAGCTTCGCTAAATCGACAGTTCCCATGCGCTCAACCAATACCGTTTTGCGCTCATTACCAATAACGAGCTAAGAGGTTTCTTTGGAGACGGAATAATCCGTTTTCAATGGTGCTCAACTACCTAACCAATTGCTGGGTTGTATGGGGGTACGTAATGATGGAAGTACGAAATGATTAAGGACGTACGTTTCCTAAATCTCAGGCCTTATCACAGATTATCTGTGGCCTTTTGTGGGGCTTCATTTTCCAAGCCAATTGACTGAACGAGCCACGGAAGACGGCGAGATAGAGTCTAGTTTCGATTAAATACAGTTAAAATACAGTATACTTCACCTACATATCAATGAGATATCCATTTCATATACTTGAGAAATTTATAGGTGCAATTATCGTTGCCCATTGAGTTTCATGTGCGTGTCAAACGGGTGCATATCGATAGGTCAAACGGGTGAATATCAATAAGTCCAATGGGTGCATGTCAGTAGGTCAAATGGATGAGTGCCAATAGATCGAACTGAAAAATCAAACAGTTCAAAAATGCACGCAACATTATTCCTACATTCGAAAGTGCACAACACATCGTCTTGAATGGAACCATATGGTTTGAATAAGGAAAATAATTAATGGGGAAAACCAGGATGGTGAAAAATTAAAAAATATATCCATGTCATGTAGGCCTACTTATATGTTTAGCGTTTCCGTAGTGATTGACATAATTATTGTAAACTACGGTTTCATAGCTGGGAAGAGACAGGAAGGGAAAAAGAAGATAAAATCCTTGAACTGAGTTAGTATGTATACTAGGCCTATAGTAGAACCGTGGAAATTTTACTCCAACGGGGGTAGGTAATCTAGGGTCAAACTTGAACGATTTAAGAGTCCATGATAGTTGATTTAGCGGAATATCAGTTTTTAGTGATAATTTTTGAACGGGATAAGTTATAGACATTCTGAAAACAAAAAAACACAGATATTGTGAATACCTTCAAGATGGTGTGAGTAATAACTATATTTATCTCACATCGCATAATTGTCAGTCGTATACGCTTGAACAATGGGTATTTTTAAGCATATACGCCTGACACTCAGGCAATTGGAAATGAGTATTACTTACTCCATCTTGAAGGAATTGAAAATATCTGTGTTTCCTCGTTCTTAGCATTTCGATATCTCATGCCGTTCAAAAGTTATGGCCAAAAATCTGATATTCCACTGAATCGACTCCCATGGACTCTTGGGCGTTGAAAAGTGTATCAGTGATCTTCAGCTGAAATTTCGTGAGACTTTCAAACCCTTGAGTGAGGATTTTTTGAAAATCGAGAAGAGTAAAGTAACGAAACGAAATTAAGGTGCTTAAGGATACCGTTGAAACTCTCTGAAATTAGTGGAACGAAAAAGATATTATTATTGGAAATGTTTCAGTGAAACTCAACCATGCGGACCAATACGGTAGGAACGAGAATCTCGGGACTGATGCCATTGCTGAGTACAAGGAGAGAACGATGTTGTACTAAAAGTGGCTGAGAATTTTGTGTGTACATCGAGGAAAGCGACATAAATATTGCTCGCCACTTGCCATCACGAAAGTCAGAGCGAGCTGAACATGGTTCAATTTATCACACGTAAGAACAGAAGCTTGTTTTTTCGTGAAGACAATTGACAGAATATTAATATATTATATATATATATATATATATATATATATATATATATATATATGGTTCAATTTATCACACGTAAGAACAGAAGCTTGTTTTTTCGTGAAGACAATTGACAGAATATTAATATATTATATATATATATATATATATATATAGACCTATATATGGTGACACTGGTTTTGCGTTGTCGTTCTTGTCTCGTTTTTGTCCTTGAATCGATTCAAGGACCTCGATCAGAAAAAAACAAGAACGAATCCAGTAGATACATCTTTGGCATTTGGCAAATTATATTTTTTAACAAAAGTTTTGAAACAAACAGAAACTTACTGCGAAACGAAAAGATGGAGGCGAAGCGAGGGTTTGCTATTGTTTGTCGGAGAGTTGGACTTTTGAACACGTTCCCTTTAAACTTTGTTCACTTTGAAGGCGCATGTGCAGTGATTTACGAATTAACAATGATGTCTGCGTTCACATAATAGCTGTGTACACAGATCTCCTAATGAAAGCAAAGTGAAATTTGTCATTGGATTAGAAAAATATATTCAACATTTTTATTTTATCTGGAGATGTGATACTTGATTCCTAATGAAAGCAAAGTGAAATTTGTCATTGGATTAGAAAAATATATTTAACATTTCCATTTTATTTGGAGATGTGATACTTGATTCCCATGGATGTTCATGTAGCACTGTTCTAAACTATGTAAGAGTAATATTATCTCAATGGTTTTTATGAACGTATCACAGGCAATACAAGTGAAGAATGTTCTAATGGCAATTTCAGGGGTACTTCTACAGACGAAAGTATAAGAAGTGAGGCTGAAGCTATTTCCTCTGTTATTTTCACAACAAAAATTACTGATCTTTATTTGGTGTCAGCGGGTACAATTTTCATCAATGAAAAGACAAAAAATACAGATGAAGTTGAATTTGAAATAATATGTAATGTATTCAACGGGAATGAATTGATGCAAAAAATGGAAATCGTTCAATTGGAAAAGCTTGTTAAACTAGACCGATTGAAGCAACATTCATTACTAGTTTTGCTATTGGTCTATATTTCAGGAAATGTATTATGACTCTTCCTTCCCTATTCTCAACCAATCAGGAAATCTATAGGGTGATGAAAAACTGGATGTCAGAAACCTATATGTAAACTAATTGAAGATCGCGGTATTTTTTATTGTTAATTGCTCCAATTGATAAATGGAAACAATGCAACAATACTCGCTAAAAGTGACTTTAATAAATTACCACAAAAACTTGAGAAATTTTGTAAATAAGTAGTTGCAAAAGCAAAAATCTCTCATTACGAATCAGTCACTGATAAATCCAAACATGACATTGAAGATACTAAGCAGTCAATGAGCTATATAATAGGTTAGAAAAATATGTCATCGGTGAAACCATAACGAAATATCTTGTCAAGATTGAGTCTAACGATGAAATTGCCAACAATTTGATAAATTCCTTTCCTTCGTTGAAGAAAATGATCACCTAAAGCATGGGTGCATTATAGCATAAACCACCGTGGAAAAATAAGAATTATGTGAGCAATCAGTTTTGGAGCACCAGAACTAGACGATGTGGCAATGAGAGTCCAATCGTCTCTACCAGACATCTTTAACCGGAACGTATTGTGTCCTGTGAGATTGTATAACTTATATTGAACTCATATTGCCTAGTTGTCAAAATAAACAGCTAAAAACACATTTTTCAGCAGTATTTCTTCAAGAATTACTATGCGATATAAGTTGAATTGTTCAAACACATAACATCTTCAAGGTATTGAAAATATCTGTGTTTCCTCTGTATTAGAAGTTTGATACCTTATACCGTTCGAATGAAATCACCAAAAAACAAATATTTCACTTAATCGACTCCCCTAAAAGCTACGTTACTTTCATCGTGTCTAGATTCTACAACAAACTCCCTCCATGCTAGCGTGATTGTATTCCATGCTGATTGCTGAGCAGACCGGAAACGACTGCTCGATGGCGAATGAAAATCACGGATACCTAATTCACGTTCACTGTCATATATTATGTATAATATAGTATTAGTAGTCTACGGCCGTGTACAAATCTATTTCATGTCAAAATTCAATCTATATTGTAGAATGTATAGAGTTTGAAGTTTGAACCAAAGGTCAGAAAGTTATGGCTACTCAAACCGAGGAATTACGTATACTCAGCAATCATAGCTTACTACTTTATTCCTCCAGATTATCCGCTTAGAATTAGGTTTGGTTAAGTTAGTATGTTGTTTTTGTATTTAATTTTCAGACATAGGAATGTTTTTTCTTCGTAGACAATGCAGAAAATTATTTGAAATTTGTAATACTATTTTCCATTTATTATTAATTAGTCATTTCGAATAGACACTTCAAGACATGTCATGCAATGCTAAAATAAAACTGATTTCACTCTATACTTTATTTCAACTTCATTCGTTACTTCATTCTTCATTCTATTATAAAAATGTTAAAAGTTACTGAAATACCATATTCAAAATGTAAAAGATATCATATCTTGATAAAGATACAGCTAATTTATCGATAGGTGTATGTGTGCGTTATACTTAGTGTCGTAATTATATACCAACGTCGGAGTAGCTCTAACTGGCAGTTTAAAGTTGCTATCACCATAGTTACCCATGCTATTTGTTTTCGCCAACTCTCAGATAAAAGCTAACGGACTTGGTAGGCTAATACCGAGCCTTAGTAATATGTATTATAGATATAACTAATAAATACATATCGTGTATAATCGAAATGAATAAATAATCGGAAGTTTTTCCCAATATTAAAAATATGTATTGAATATAATATTAGAAATTTTTTCCAATATGTTGTCTCTATTTTGTTAACTTCTCGATCATTAGGGCATACTCTCTTGGGTCCCATTTGAAATCCGTTAAAGCTGCAGGCGTTTATATAGCCTATCAATAATAATCTACATCATTAAAGTGCATCGTTAAACCCTCCCTTCTGCCCCCAAATAATAATCCTCATGAACTGATCCTATACAAATTCGGTATTGATATATTAATTTTTAACCATTCTTTCAACAGCTATGCATATGGGGTTTCCAATGAGCGGGTGATAATTTTTTTTGATCAGCATCGAAATCTCATTTCCCAATTAAGCCTGATAATGAATTCACAAAATCGTTTAGGAAAATCATCTCTTGGTTGTTTTGAGACTTTGAGGCGGTCTTTTGTAACAAAATATAAATAATTAATTAATCATGAATAAGACACGATTAAATTGAAAATATTCAACTTTGACAACAAGACTTCGCTGTCTTTATAACTTTACGTCTTCGCCGCAGATAAAAGTATTTAAGTGTCCGAAAATTCCGAAACACGTCATCTAGTACGAACCGTTTTTGTGATGTATCCGGACATTACCACCATGGATACTGAGCGTGAACAAAACACGAATGTTGATATAATTCACTCTTGAACCGAGTCTCTTGGGCATTATTTAATGAATGGTATCAGACTAATTATCACTCTGAACTAATTGAAGGTCGTGGCCATCCAGGACCTAATCCAAGTATTTGCTTCGCACACTGTGCTTATAACCACGGAAAACCACTTCAGGATGAACAAAAATGAATGTTTATTTGTCTTAAATATATATAAAAATCTTTATTTCGATCTCTGCCCATGTATATTGGGTTGCCTTGATGACACAGAATAACAATTGAATTAAAATTTAGATAAATACAAATGAATAACAATTTGAATATAAGCTGAATTGAGACTAAAATGATGAAATAATAAATAATGAAGCTAATTTTGACTGTATAAATGATTTCTAAGAATGATGATTGAATCGCGTAATACGCTCAGTACTATGTTCCTAATAATTGAAGCTATACCAAATTTGACAAAACACTCTTCTAAAAATTTCGGGATAGTCCCCCTAGCACCAATTAGCAGCCCGGTGACTTGGATCTTCTTGATGTCATACTTATCCAAGTAGTACGGTATGGTGGGTTCATAAATCTTTTTCTTTTCTTGATTTACTTCTTGCACCTGATCCACACCTCTCTCGAATCTTATTGTTGGATCTAGTATATCCGCTGTCTTAGCTTTGGTGTTAATTGCTATGATGTCTATACGGCGTGTACTTCCTTTGTCAGACAAACCGTGTACTTCTTCAAACACCAAATACTTCTCAGTTTTTCTCAGCGCATCCGCGATCATTTTTCTTACTTTATTATGGCGGTTGATGATGAGCAGTTCCCCATGCTGACAGAAACACAACACATGGGCAAGAGTTTCATACTCACCGCAATGTCTGCAGTGGGTTGTGTTTGTGCTTCTGCCAGGGACTGTTCTCACCGGTGCCACGTTACAAGTGAGTTTGATTGCGTCTCGCCATTCAGAGCAAGAGAGACCCGATTTATTGCGAATCCAAATGTTAGCAGAAGTGACTTCTTTATACAGTATCACTCCCTTTCCTTTGTGAGGTAAGTTACACCATTTGGTGAACTCTCTTTCACGCAGGAGATCTCTCAGCTTCCTTCCCGTTAATACACCACTTATATTCGATAGTTCTTGTTCTCCTACCTCCAGTTCTCTTATACAAATCTTCTTCTCTTCTTCCAGATCTCTCGAAATATTGACATGCTGGTTATTTGTCTTTTCCAGTACGCTGCAAATGTTGTGATGCTGAATAAATGCCTCCCATGATGTGTTAATAATTCCAAGTCCTTTGTATTTTCTATTAGCATATAGCATGCTATTCGGAGCGTCGTGAGGTACTTGCAGAATTTCCTTTACAGCGCTACGAATCAATTTGTCTGCGTTTGAAAGGAAAGATTTGGGTAATTGGCCTAATGGTGCATTCTGTAAAGGATAAATCAATGTTGGTCCTAAAAACTGGTTGAATACATTCAGTTTTTGCTCCGCATTGAGGAGAGGTGAAGTTGTGAGGGAATCAAGGTTTTTGGTCAATTTATTAATTACTGTAGCCGGATCGAAAACTAGAGTTTGAGAGAAGTCGACTCCCAAGTATTTTATTTTTTCCTTTGCGGCGAGAGAGTCAATTTGCATTGTTTCGTCAATGATTATAGATGATTGGACCAATTTCCCTTTTTCTATCACTATTGCTGCACATTTCTTGGCATTAATCGAGAGTCCTATTTCATGAAATCTGGCTCGTGCTATTTCTACAAGCGTGACAGCCGATTCCTTATCTTTACCAATGACCACAGTGTCATCAGCAAAACCAAGAGCACTTACTTTTTCGATATCCCCTGAGAAGTCGTAGCCATATTTCGATTTGACTTCATGTTCTGTTAGTTCATTTAAGATATGATCTGTTGCCAAATTATACAATGTCGGTGACAACGGTGATCCTTGAAAAACACCTTGATTCATATTTATGCTTTTAGTTTTATCACCGTTTGCTTCTACGTGTGTCTTATTATTAATCAATAACTTGGAGATTAGATGACGCAGTTTTGTTGGTACTGGAAGATTATTGATGGTTAAATTGAGATGTTTATGGCCCACAGTATCAAATGCCTTTGATAAGTCTAGGAACACTATTGTTACATCCTTTTTATGTTCAGCTGATGACTTCAATATACCACCTATTATACTGGTATTTATGAAGGTACCTGGCGTACTGATGAACCCTCTTTGGTTCTCGTTGAATGTTACATAACTTCTTAATTGACGATCAAGAGTCTTCTCTATAATTCTACGCAACAACGAGCAAATTGAAATCGGTCGAAAATTGGATGGATTCCTTACATCCCCGCTTTTATATATTAGTACTGTTCTTGCTTGTTGATACACTGATGGTACATAACCAGTATCCAACATTCTTGAAGCAATCAATGAAATAATCTTCGCAATACGTTCACTTTTAAGTACTCTCATGATCACGCGGTCAGGACCTGCAGCTGTGTCCGCAGATATTTTTCTCATTGTAAAAAGTATTTCCTCACAGGAAACCTGCCCTTTATATACTTTGTCTAGTCTATCTAATTCTTCGAGATCAAAATTTCTTGGATACTCACTTCGAATAGCGTCATTTGTGTGAGAAAACACATCCACAGAATGGGAATGTAGCTCTTCACGGGGTATTTTACACGTCACGGTATTATTGTTTAAAACTCTTCGCACAGCTTTTCTCCTCTGATTGTAGTATTGATACTGTGTTAAATCATATAAATATTTCTCCCTCCTCTTTTCTCTGTCTCTTTTTGAAGTCCTTTCTGGATTAGATTGAGTTGCATGTGTCCTATCGTTAGTCTTAAACTTTCCACTCTTCCTAGCTTCATAGTATTTTTTAGCCGGATGTTTTGGTCCCGGAAGGTAGTCAAGAGAGTTGGCAAGAAAAGTAGAAAATTTGGTAACATTATCATCAAACTCTTCATCCAATACTTGTTTTGAGAACTCCTCCGTCCAAATTTTGACTTGCGTTAAATACACTTCGTCTAGGCAACCACGAGATTTAAATGGTGAGACGGAGTCCGTATTTGAATTATTGACAGTATATTGTTGTTGATTATCAGTGTTTTCAATCTTAGATGTCTGATACTTTTCTACATACGTTGAAGCTATCTTTAGTCTTTGATGATCAGGGTGTGCTTTTGATATATGAATATTCACGCTCAAGTAGTTTTTCCCACAATGAGGACATTTCTCCTTCTTCTGACTTCCGATGATGGGCGAAGTGGTAACACTTGTGTCAAGGACCATAACCGCATCTGTAATCTCTTCATTTTCTGATAATTCTGTTCTTGTTTCATTTCCTTCTGTTGATATAGAACCTTGCCTCGAGAACTGTCGATTATTGTGTGCCTTACGTATGTGCATTTTCACATTAATAAACGACTTCACACAAAATGGACACTCCATTTTTTGTTTATTCTTTTTAGACACATTAATAGGTACAGTCTCTGAATTAGGCAAACTAACAGAGTTTGATGAGCGAGTGAGGCGGTCATTAGCAATAGCCAAAGTAGTCACATCCAAGGAGGACCCATCACACACTTCAAAGTGATCCAAGAAAAGTAAATTATCACTTGGTAGAAAATTCTTATCACAAGTTGGGCATATTATAGTGTTGACATTTTGCGTTAATTGACCTGGACTTATATCCATGGTGCATAGCCAGATGTCGTGGAGAATGTCAGTATATAATTACCTCTGTATATCCTACAGGAAGAGGTCTAACTCATGACACTTCTATGATTCAAATCAAATCTTCTTTTTTTTCTTCTTGGAGCCTTGATAGTTGATCATACGCATGCAGGACCGACCAAGTGGCAGTGAAATGTCTTGTTCCTCCATAGCCTTCCTGACGGTGACAACATCCTGATCACCGTGCACAAAATGTTTCTTTCTAAGTCCCTGTTTTATGTTATTGCTCAAAAGTAATTTCCAGACTTTTGGGACTCAAGAATCTTGAAAATCCTAAAAATAAGATATATCTTACATAAAATCTTTTACAGAATAATATATATTAAAAAATGGTCTCAAAAACGCAGAGTAGTCAGCAGTCAGAATCCTGTATCGTTAATATTTCACCAACTTACTAAAACTATCACATCCCTTTGTGTTCACTTGAAGTATATATTGCTCGAAGATCAAGTTGACATCACCGAAATGAAAATCGGTTCACTGAAAATACTTTTTTTTTAACATTATTCATATACTGACAGATAGAATTTCTATATGATTATGAATATGATATAATAAGTAATAATGAAACGATGATTAAAAGGTCGAAAGAATGTTCACAAAAACCTTACTTTAGGCGTGACTCGAACCCACGCCCGACTTGACCTCATTTTCTTACTTGTGCGTTAGTTGAATGAGCCACGAGTGGCATCTATTTTTTATTAACTCGCTCGTTGGCCCTTATTCAAAAATATACCGAGGCCTACCAATGTGATCGACCTATACAATTTTATTGGTCATTACTACTATGCCATCTTCATTGGAAAAAATCAATTCAAGATATACAATAATAGAAATGCGTTAATGTTATTATTTCATGCATGGTTGTTTTTAAACATTGAAACGTCATTCACTGATATGTGTTTGATCAATAAGTTCTTCTCTATTCCCTGGCCGGTTGAAAATCAACCCGTCATTTCCCCTCAACTCTATGAATAATCGTTCTAGATCCGTAAAGTGTACGTGTAATGAAGCCAAGCGTATCACTGCCCCCCCCCCCCCCCCCCCCCCCCACTACCACCTCCACCACCATGCCCTTTGCCAGACTGCAACCCCTAACAGAGCAGTCGTTGGTGAAAACCGCTCAACACAATGATAGGCTTAAATACAGCTGGTAATCATTTAATTCATTTGTGTATCAAACACGTTAATGAACTACACTGTTTCGCACTCCCTCCCCCTCCCCCACCCTCATTTACATCGCTTCCTCTCCTGCTCACACTTGATGTCAAACGGAAGGAGTCTTCGATCTCATATCGTGGTGGTGATAGGTTTAGGCGAATATTTTAAGGTCTTCGGTGTATTGAACGGCATATAAAATCATTCTAATACTACAGAAAGTGAGAAGGCAGATCTTTTTAATACATTCAATATGCTATGCGTAAGAACTATGTAATTTATAACGTATATTTTTCATTTCTTTCATGACAGTATTTATTTTTGCTCGTAGCTGTGAAACTCGCTTCTGTGACATGACGCTGTGACATCACATCAGTGTAGGATGAACATTTAGTAGGTACACCGAATCTAGCCAATTAATAAGTCAACTATTCCTTCAACACGACGCATCAATCTGGCACGCTTGTAGCGTATCTAGTATCTAGCGTACATAGCAGCAAGTATATAGTGGTAAAATCGAGGGTGTAATTAACTGGATCGGTCTTGGAACATGCACTGTTGTGATTCAACAAGATAACATTATCAGGATCATTTTTTCATCTTTTATCATATCATGTTTTGTGTGTTTTTATCTTTATTTTTTTAACTAGATTATGAATTTGTTACCTAATTCCACCTATCTAGATAATTATTCTAGATCTGAAAATGTTATTTTAAGGCAAATTCTCCCTAGAACACGTACACGCGGATATTTAATACAATATAGGCCTATATATGGCCGGTTCTACAGGAATATATAATAAAATTCGCTTTTTCAATAAAAAGCATTAAAGAATGAAGAATCGTGTTTTCAAAACGTTTATAAATGGCACATCAAGTCCGGCTTCCGGAATGCAAATATTCTTCCAAGTTTCACAATATCACTAAGTTTTGAAAGAAATATCAAAATACAATGAAAATTTAGTATTTATACGATGTCTCCAGCATTTTTATGGAGATCGATGATCGATTTTTATGATCAACTCAAAAACCAAGCGATAGTTATATATTCTCCTAATATTTACTTTCTGACATATTAAAAACGGGCCTACCCCTCTACCGTTTATTTCATAGTATAGCAGTATGACAGTAAGAGTAAGCATTATGACAGCAGGCAGTATGACAGTATAGGCAGTGTGACAGTATGCAGTATGACAGTAGGCAGTATGACAGCGCCCTTACGCTTAGCAACATTTATTCCCGTAGAACCGTATATATATATATATATATATATATATATATATATATATATATATATATATATATATATATACTAGCAGAAATACCCGGCGTTGCCCGGGTGCAATTTATAGTGTTTACTCTTTGTAATGAGTTCCATTCACGTGTGAAGTTATTATAGGGCAGTAAACAGCATGGAGATACTCTTGCGCGCGCTGTTTTTCACGGGATGTAGCGGAAGGGTTAAATGGAAGAGAACATACTGGTTATGTACATTGTCTATAATTTAGGTAATTTTAAATTTTTATGATGAGCCGTTTTTAAGGGGAAAAGTACAAAGTGATTGCATTTACACTTCATCATTTTCTGCAACTTCGCTCATCCATCAACGCTTATATATATATATAGCGTTTTCCCAGTGTAAGATCCTTACCTATCGCGTTTTCCCAGTGTAAGATCCTTACATATAGCGTTGTCCTAGTGTACGATTTTTGGCAAGGTAAGAAACTTACCCGTAAGTTTCCGATGTGCTAACGCGCGTTAAACCGCCGCCTTTTCACTGAGAAAAGTATCACGGTCTGCTTTGTGCGCTGACAGGCAGTCTACTGATCCCCAATTGTCGTAGGCTGCGTATCAGTTACAGACCGAAGATTCCAGACGATTCGATGAGATGTATGATATGCGATGACAGGCTTCCAGGACAATAATCTAGATCGACATGCTCAGAGCTAGCGCGCAGTCGGCCCCTTTCCCCTCCCCGCACCAGCAAACCTCTCGCCACAGACTTCAAGGACAATCATCTAGATCAACACGCCATTGTCCTTGAATGTCATTGAAAAGCAAATTTTTGGATTTTGTACCTGGGAGAAAGCTTGGCGGAAGATGTCATATACTTTAGGACATTCTACCACACCCATCGAATGTGTATGAGGAATTTCACGAAACTCGGTCGAGCCGTCTCGGAGGAGTTCATCCACTAACATGTGACACGAGCTTTTTATATATAAGAAGATATATATATATATATATATATATATATATATATATATATATATATATATATATATATTGTGTTAAATATCCTCGTGCACGTGTTCTAGTAATCTTCTGATCTTATAATGTATGAAATTCTCCTCAATGTCTTCTTATGTATTATTTCAATTCTTGTAATGGTCAGAGGCTGCACAGGGCTGAATCATTAAAGTTATAATTTTATTAATTTATCCATAATTTCAGTTTTCATGTTGTTTATAGATGTTATTATTTTATGACATATCTAGTTTTACTCTCCACTTTTGTTATGCCATTAAATGGAACAGTAAATACACAAATACACTCTGTATTGTCATGTTTGTTCAACTCCGTATAAAAAGCATATCAATTCTATAGTCTATGCATCACTAAAATCGATATGATATAAACGTTCTTTGGTATTATATACGATTTCAAAGTTGACTACTTTTTTTACACCAAAAATCGGACTTGGAATAGCACGTCTGGGTCTAATTCCGGTTTTAGTTTTCTTGTGTAGCTTGATTAACGAAGCTGATTTTATTCTCGAAATCCCGCAATTAGGATTTGCGATTAATTAACACATTAGAGAAGTGCCGCGATAATCAACGTAGTAACTGGGAGTTGAAACGGGTAATTACCATAGTTCACAATGCCGTTTGGTTTCATCAACTCTCAGAATAAGTCTAAATGGACATTGTGATACCGGGCCTAAGATTTTAATCAGTTTAAGTGTCATAGAGGCCTGTACATACACATCGTCTTTTTCTAGTCTAAGGTGACCATCCGACCCTGATTGGCCGGGAGTATTCTTGTTGTGACTGAACGCCCAAGCGTTCGGGAAAGGAAGGTCAAATCGCACTATTGTACCGTTTTTGATCTAGTATAAAACATGAATAATTAAATAAGAATTACCTTAAATTTAGATAATTTACCTCCCATTAGTCACAGAAAATTCTAGTTCAGAAATGCCGTTTATTTCCAGATTTACTTGTATCACCATAAAGAAGAAAGGGCGGACCATTCTGTGCTAGTGGTAGGAAATAGGGGTGGCCGACTCGAAAATATAAAAAAATA
Organism: Brachyptera putata; assembly: GCA_907164805.1. NCBI lineage: Eukaryota > Metazoa > Arthropoda > Insecta > Plecoptera > Taeniopterygidae > Brachyptera > Brachyptera putata. The sequence continues at coordinate 29,682,402 of OU015463.1, read as the reverse complement.
CATTACCTTTTTTCTGAGAAACCATTTAAAATTAAAATGGTAAATAGTTACTTGATTGATATTTTTATTTTCAGCCTAATGCTTTGGCTATTGGCTAAAAAAAATGATCTGAAAATGTTCTGATGAAAATTAAGTTACTAAACAATCATTAATGTCACGACGCTGAAAATGTGTAGCCGTGACCAGCTTCGCCTCCCCCCCCCCCCCCCCCCCCCCCCTTCCCCTCCTTTCAAAACTGGCATTTTTGTTTACAGTTCGTTTTATTAAAAAGCGTCAAAATGGTGGAGTAGGTACGTTATAATAGGTACGTGCCAGTAACTGTGAGTTTGGAATGAAAAGAAAGAAGAGTTGTTCTTTGTGTACAACGCAATTCACTACTTATAACTTGGTCCATATCAATTTCTTCCCTGCACTTGGTTCGAAAAGATTAAAGAAGATGTTTCAAATGGCGGAGAACTTCTTTTCGTGATTCCCTTCTCAGATGACTTACAAATATTTACCGAAGCGATAATAGAATACTATTCATATCTTTATTGTTAAGCGATGATGATGTGTGTTGACATGAGTGGCGGCCGATGTGTGAATAAAGGACTATCCACCTTCACTGTTTTCCCTCGCCTCTTGTGTATTTAGGCACCCTTTATCTCTGATAAGAAGCGATAGATAGACTTCTAGAACTTATTCTTTGTTACTTTCTCTCTCTGTTTCTCTCTCTCTCTCTCTCTCTCTCTCTCTCTCTCTCTCTTTCTCTCCTGCCTTAACTATACTTCAATTCGATATTGTTGACAGGTCTCTACCAACGGAACAAACTGAAATATTCACTGATTACTAATCCACTGCTCCCTTGTGAAGAAATGAGTGTACATATTATTATTATTTTTATTAATAATAGAAATTATAATAATGTGTATGTTTCTTCGTTTTTTACAATTTGAGGCATCTAAAACAAAGTTGTACACAAGACAAAAATGAACAATTATACAATTATATTTCTAGAATACGAAGGTCATTTGAAGGATATCATTGAATTTGTACGCACTAACGATGAAGTACGAATCACCTGTGCGTTAGTGGTGTGGAATAGGGGGGACAATTGATCTGATTTTATTTTCGTTTGATCAAGTATAATAATTCATAATGGAACATTAGTATAACCAATATTCATTTCCAAGTAGTAGAGAATTAACGTGTTCGGTTGTGTGAATTTCGGACTTGCCTTTCGGAGCTCAAATTGACGTGGTTGTACCTGTGGCTATCTCAAGCGAAGTGATCATAACCGTCTGTCGAGTGAGTGAGTTATCTACACTAGCTCTCCCCGGGCCTTATGCTATACTATACTTCCTAGCTAGAGCCTGCCTTCGAGAGATGTGTTCAGTCTCTACCATGCAGTTATGTCTCAAAACTGCTGCATGAAGTCAACGTGGTACCTATTTTAATCTATACTTACCTATTTGACCTACTATATAAGAATGCTTTTCGCCAGGTATTTGCTATGAATACAACATAAATTTGCCGCTTGTATAAGGTTTGCTCATTTTTACCGCTTGCTCACAACAGCCCATTATCAACATTTATGTTTCTTCTAATTAGAATTTGGAAATTCAATAAAGTTGTAATGAAATATTCCCGAATGATCTTTGTTTATTAGGTCTTTATTATTAGGTGAGTCATTATTTCATGATTCCAGAAAAAAAGGACAAATAATAACATGAGCCAATGTGGATGATCTATTCAATAATTGAAGTTTACGAAAAAAAAAAATTTAAATAAAAAAAGGGGGGGGGGGCACTAATTTGAGCAAATTACAGGTGAGTCGTTGTTTGTTGTTGTTCACATGTTTCCGTGAAATTTGAATTTGTCTCATACTTTCCTCACTGGAAATAATAATGATCGAATTTTGGAATCAATTGAATGTAATTACAAATTCGTATCAAGTTTTATGCAGATGATAATACATTTCTTTGTTGTCTAGTATGTGAATCATCATTCATGATTTTGAAGTGAAACGTGGAGATGAAATTTACATTATTAACTTGAGTATTTGTTGAATTCAATCCTACATCTTTCACCAAGCTGCATGGCTCACTGGAACTAATTGGTCAAATGTTTGATCAATTCAATTCAGTTATATATTCATATTAATTTTTACCCGAATGACAATTTCTTTCCAATATACCGTAAAACATTTTTGTCATAATTTTAAATAAAATGTGAGGATGAAAATTAATAACATTGGCCAATAAAATTTGAATTAGTTCTTGATGAATGCATGATCAAGAACAAAGTGGCGGCCCCGATTTTAGCAAGCTATTTCAATATACCCGAAAAAAAATCACAATTTGTTTGAGGCTAAAACTTGGATTGACTGGAGTAAATCAGGGGTTATATTAGTGCGCAGTTGACCCTAATATGCGCAGTTCTAAACTTCAAAAATGCAGCTCTTAATTTCAATTTGCGCAGTTGTGAAATAACGAATATTCTTGAATAATGAACATTATCAAAGAAGAATTGAACAGTGAATAAATCGATATTCTTCAAACCACATTATTTCATGTACATGCTCAATAATTTGAATGAATCTCCCCTAAATATTCTTCTCCCATTAATAAATACGCGTATACTTGGCGCAAATAATGCACTATAGCCTAGGCCTACATATTCCCATATAGTAACAAAGATACTTAAAAAAGTGAAGTTTTTCAAAAAAAATCCCTGCGGGGCTGTGATGCGCCTTCCCCCCCCCCCCCCTCCCCTCCCAGTATCCGCACGGAGACTACCTCTTTATATAATTGATTTAATATGCGCAGTTCTAAATTTTCACTAATATAACCACTGGGAGTAAATGTAATAATCTTGTGAACCCCGATAGAAAAATACTGACTACTAGGGTACCCTACGACATGAGTAAAAAAACAAGACTTTGGAAAATAATATTTTACATTGATTCATATTGTTCTACTATATACATATTTCAATTATCAGCTAATACCTTAATTGAAATATTCAATATTATCCATAGTTCAAAAAGTGGAAATTTAGGAACAATTGTTTTTTCTAATGTTGCTTAACGACCCCACCAACAGTAAGGTTATACGGGGGTACGAATGAGCGGATGAATGAAACGATGAAGTGATGGACTGAGTGATGAAGTGACTGAACGATGAAGTGAGGTGAAAGGACGTTTACAAAAACCAATGCCTTATGCGGGACTCAAACACACACCCAACGGTGGCTTTAGTTACTACCGCAAGCGATAATAGACTTGGCCAGCGGGGCGGCTAACAATTGTTTCATCCAAAAGAAGACATTTCTCAAAGGGGCAGTAGTAATCATGTTTATAGTGATGGCAATTTTAATACATTTATATCCTTTTTGAAAATGTCAACGAAAATGTTCATTGAAATTTTGAAATTCCCGAAAATCTTTCGAAATTCATGTGTTTTTTATGTGTAGGGGGGCCTTCTGATTCGTTATCATATTCGACCGGTTCCATAGATACAAATTTGAAATATCACTTGTGGGTTGTCTATATTACGCTATGCCTCTAAGACATTACGCCGATTTGATCATTTCCGTTGGAATCAACTTACTATAATTTATCGATATTTTCTATTTTTGTCTGTGTGTTTAGTATGTAGTTATGAGAGAGAATAAAAACTTGTTTAAATTGAAATTGAATTGAAATTGTTGTGCAGGAAATGTGTGCGTTATATAAGGTTACATTGCTCACCAGAAAGAGCTCACGGCGATAGCTGATGGCCAGTTTCAAACTGTGTTTCAAATTTCTTTGTTTGATGACTTTTCAGTATTAAATTTTCATTATTTATTGAGCCCTTTCTGCTCTTTTATCACTTGAGCTTTTTTTTCTCTGTAATAAGTGAAAGTGCCTCATATTTGATTGGGGGGCAAGGAAGGGAAGGAAACATTGTTAATTCAAAAGTTGCCAACTACACAATAACAAAATTTGCCATATAATATAATAATTAATTTCAAACATTTCAACTTTTTCAAAGACTGCTGGTAATTTTCACTGAAATGAACATTTTCAATTGGCCATCACTGATCATGGTATGAAGCCCATGTCTTGTTTTAAAGAAGTCCGTTCCTCACACCTGAACCAACATTATGAATACTTCCACTGTGAGAAATTTCCCTTCCTGGAGCAAGATTATTTTCTCGCCAAGGAACAAGATATAAACCTAAATATTCAAATTATTAGTTTATAAAGACTCAATTGATGCAATTCTCGTACTTACGTTATCATACGTTATCATTCATAAAGGGGAACTATATATAATGAACACCATAGTTACAATCGAATTATGACTTGTTCAATTATGAGCTATAATCCGCTCATCCAACCCACGGGGTGAGGTGCGTGATTTGAAAATGAATTGTTCTAGTAGGCCTACACAGTTTCTTAGCATGGTTGTTGGATTAATTGAAATACCGTACCAGAATTCGAAATGTATAGAATACTCAACCCGTGATGGAATACTTCAAATGCCTTCTATTTTGACATATTGTAAGAAAATTCTGAAGGCGGTCGCCCATTATGTTCTATTATATATTCATAGTCGATTTGCTAGAAAACACGCGCATACAGTATTTTTAAATCATTTCACAGTTCTTGAATTGTGTTAATAATGTTCTTGTTGTTTAACAAATACATGGAATGAGATGAAAGTAATTCTCCCGAATGGTCGTGGTAATGATATGAAAATGCGGTATGATGAATCTTGGTGATCAGAAAAATATATATTATGAACGCAAGTTTTGGTAGTTACGTGTAATTGTATTTCTCCTTGTTTTATTCATTTCAAGAATGTAGCAGGAATTTTAATAGTCATTTTTTAATATCAATGTAAGTATGTATTAAGGTATGGCGTTTTCCGTGTAGGGGCACAGGTTGGGCCTTAGGGATGTCCACTGAGAACGTGGGTGACGGAGGGTCTTATTAATTACACTCTCCATTATCATCTCCAGAAACACAAATAGCTGGTCGGATTATAGATAAAAATGATAGGATTGTAGTATGAGCATGGAAAGTTGACTCGATCAGAAAGTATAGCTGATTATAAAAAAAATAGTTGAGGCTTATAGTTTTACCAGCCCGTTTGGGTGTGGTGAAAGTGGTATTTCTCTGGGGGATCGAATAGTAATAACGCTAATTTCGTGTCGTTTTTAAATCTCTTTTCCGCTGATATATTGTTTGTGACTTTCATTAATAATGTTTTCACCGAAATAGTGATTTTCAACAGGAAAGTTGAAATTTTCACCTTTGAAATATTTTCTTCAGATTGTTCGAAATTCTTTCAAACCAAGCAAGTGACAGCTCGTGGAAGGCGGTTTGAATGTAAAAACAAAATGTGTTTGTTTGAGTTAGGTTGGCCTATCCATTTTACAAGTAATATGATTATATTCCAAGAAAATCTTATTAGGCCTTTAGGCATTAAAATTTATTTTATTCTCTGTTACAGCCATAGGAAAGTGAGTGATTGCACTATGGTAGTATACATTAAATAGAAATATTTCTTGACAATAACCATTAACAAATGAACAAAAATTCAAAATTTATTGTGGAGTTTGCAATTTTTTAGTCATCAAGAAACTTCAAATACGATGGGCGGATTGGATCGAAATAATAGTAGATTTCGGGGTTGAGCGATAAAAGTATGAAGTATTTTAGAACATATTGGGATGGTGGGGGTTGAACAATTTACTGCACCAATTTAGTTCCGATTTTAAATCTGTCTTTTCACTGAATATATTGTTTGTAAATTGTAGCCTACATTTTCATTATATCAAGAAATCCAGTGATTTTATCATATACCGGGCAAAAACTGAATTTTGACCTTTTTTTCTATTTCAATTTTAATTTAATTTTCCATTTTTTCTAATTTTGTACTATCTGTAGATCGAAGGTATCACTGTAGAATCTTCTTGGTTATAGAAAAACAAATGTTCATGAGTCATTGTTCTGAATTCTACCGGGAATTACCAAATCTAAAGTGTCGTCATTATAGCGTTTTTGAAAATATGAATATCCAATAAAATGGGATCAAAATCTAGTTTTGCCATGTCGTATAGGTCAAAATCACTAATTTGTTTGAATATTATGAGAATCATTTGAAACATTATGTTTGTTGAAAAAAAGGGTTAGAATCGGAACCAAATTAGCGTAATTATAATCTTCCACCCCCAAAAGCGTCCTATACCCACACTACCCCCAAAAGACCCAATCTTTTGGGTGTGGTGGGGATGGGACACTTTTTGAAAATAATCTTCTCGAAAACTTCTATTTGTAAAGAGGTCACAAAAATTCTCCGAAAACTCTGTTTGAATAATAATGTTGTAGTTCGATACTTCGCGGTTAGCTTATAATATTGATATTATCATAGTTTGGACTCAAATTAACTCAAGTTGGATCAGGTTCGATAATTTAACGTATATGAATTTTGATACTCGGTTAAATATATCAATTGACACTGTGAATGTGCTAAAATGTGATTCGCACCTACATGTAGTTATAGGCCTACAGGCTATACCAAAAATCAAAATGCACCATTATTATCACTACATTTTATTTTACGAATAGTGTTTTATTCCAACAGTTTTTTCGAACAGATTTTTCGACCAGTGCCCCCTACCATAGTGGGAGCATCGAGAGTTGTTATCACCATGATTACCCATTCTATTTCTATTTGTTCCTTCTTTATATTCTAAAAAGTCTCAGAAATTTGAAAATATTAAAGGGCAAAACTCAAGGAAAATGTATTACTTGCTATGTTTTCAATCTCAAGATATATGCAATGCCTTGTCACATTCCATTTTGTTATGCCTATAAAGTTAATCTGGGATGCAATTTTTTTTTTTAAATTCAGTCCTCGATCAATAGTATACTCCGAGGGTCGTGAAAAAGTTATTTTTCTCAAGTTATGGAATAGCCACTATTTGGCCTAATCCAAATTAGTCATTTTCTGCTAGATTTAATGCTACCTACTCATTGAATAGTGTATATAAAGAATAAATATCCGGAACAATACTTAGACGTGCAAAGTCGAAACCATTCCAAAACAAATTGGGGGGTTTGGGAAAGGGGGGTGCGGGCACGTTTTTGAATTTGTAATCTTTTTGTTATTGTTTTCTAGTGTTTTTTCAGTTGACCTACCGTAAAATGAAGAATAATTTTTTGTCCATAATTGCATACTACACAACATTATTAGTGTTTTCTGTATATGTTGCAGGCGACTACAGAGACCTGAAATTACCTCCGAGTGTATACCAGCGAGCAGTTGAGCTACTACGTCACAATCCAGAGTTTACAGTGGCGGCGTCACTCAGACAAGAGGAGGCCAACACTGGCACGATACTCTCCTTTTCACATGGATATAACAGGTAGACCTGGGTGGTTATCACTCGTTCTGTCGTGCATACCCTACCTAGCTAGAGCAGTAGTATTACGCCTAGTGGTAGTGGATAGTTCCTGTCTTGGCCCGCTCGTCTCTCAATCCTCACTAATCCAACTCCAGTCCACAGCAATTGAATTGGTGCACGTCTCACGACTAATTCGTGTCCGGTTGGCCAGGCTAACTGGATATTCGGACAACTGAAGTTGTTCATTTGTACCATACTTGAAATATTGGCAACCAGCGTATACTGGGAGAAAGGGGTAGTTTAATTTCAATGTAGCTGTTGGTGAGCCGAAGGTTCTCAGTATCTAGAATCGATACTATCGGAGTACCTTCTCAACTATTTTAATAGCCTTGACCAGACCCTATTAATCACAGTATAGTTTTGATTATTGAACTTCTTTGAACCCCTATATATTATCTTGGGAATATACCGGTTCAGATGAAATTACATATTAAATTAGTGTTAACGGTCAATTATGTCATTAATGGTGGCATGTATGAGTGTGCTGAACCGGTATGCTTGAAATATAATACAAACAATCATCGTAATACTCTGTATCAATGAAATTACCAAATAATTGTTTTTGAATGTAGATACCTGGAAGTGGAGTCGAGTGGACGCAAGGACGAGATCCGGCTTCACTACATTTCGAAGCACGATTCGTTGGTCCACGTGGAGACGTTTCCATATCGTCTAGCAGATAACACGTGGCATAAAGTAGCGGTGTCCGTTAGCGGCACTCAAGTAGAGCTCTTAGTAGACTGTCACACGTTATATCGGCGACTAATCAGACCTCCAGACAGGAACTTCACTGTACCACAGTTGTCATTGTGGGTTGGACAGCGTAATAATAAACATTCATTATTTAAGGTAAAAATGACTTGATACTATATTATGAACAACTTATTTTGAATTGAAAATGATAACAATAAATAAATATAGCAGTATTTTCGTCTTATTACAGTCAGTGTTGCTATATGATATTATTATATTATCATCATTATTATTATATGATAATACAGTCTTCAAGTTGAAGACCACTTCAAATCATATTTCCGACAATTTCACAACATTATGAAACATGTGAAACATTTCGCAACATTATCCGACATATCGATTACGGTCAATATTTTTACAGATGATACAATAATCAATTCAATTGCTACAATATAATAATTTCAATTAACAGAAATATTCTTTGAAACTTGGAGATATCCCTTGTTTCTGTACGCATGAATCCTCAAATCAGCGCGAAAAGAGCGCTTAAGTATTAGTAATCTATTGAAAACTCTCTAAAGCCAATGAGAAACGCTTTTGTAAAGAGGAACATGAAATACAAATTCCAATATGATATGATATGTGGACAAGTGATACGATTATCAAATAGGAGAAAAAATAACGATATATTTTGGTTAATGATCATCACATCGATACAAGTTTTTACGACGAGGAAAAGCGCCCACTTCAAGCAAGCATCGGATTTTTATTATTATATTACATATCATATTACATGTGTATCCTACAATCATTACTGAGCAAATGAAGACTTACAATACATTGAATAGACACCTTGAATGGATTGTTCCAAGAACCTATTTTAATTTGTTTTTAAATAATGTTGAAAACTTGACATAGATCATTGTTTCCCAATTGAGGCTGAAGATGGCAAGGTCTCTTGCCGGTCTTGGTCGAAAGGGGCACCAAAAGAACGATCTTACCACCCCAAAGAAATAGGTAGATAATTATATTATTACTCATTTAACAAATTGTGAAAATTATCCTAGGAAGTTGAGGGATAAGTAACAAATTAAATATTGTTTCGGGGTAAGAATCTTCAATCTTTTTTTTCAGTATGTCGTCTCTTCGACCGATTTTCTTTGTCTTCTTCTGTTCTGAATCTTCCTTTCTTCTTCTATTCAGTATTCATTGGAAGTAATAACGTTTGTCTTGTGCAAGTTCTCATATTTGTGTATTTGTGCCAGGGTACTGTACAAGATGTGAGGTTAGTGACCGGACCTCACGGCTATCTCTCGCAGTGTCCACATCTCAACTCGAGTTGCCCAACATGCGGACAATTCTCATTGCTTCAAAATACGGTGGATCAACTTACCAAGCACTTGCAAGAACTTTCGGAGAGGGTATATGATCATATAAGTATACACTATCTAACAAACAAAATCATAATCATGTAATTTAGCATCAGGTAGATTGTTCAGCATCTATATCAGGGCCGTTGCTAGGGATGGGCAACTGTCCTGGGAGCAGTAAAGGGCCCTTTAAGTCAGTGCTCTTTTACATTTTAAAATTTGACTTAAGAATCCATAAGAGCCAATTTAGTGGAATATCAGTTTTTTGTGATAACTTCTGGATGGTATGAGATATCGACATTCTGCAAACAAGAAAACACATATATTTCTAATACTTTCAATTTTTATTCATTTATATTGGGTTTAACGATGCACTGTTATGATATCGTAGATCTGATGGCGTCAGATGGATGATTAATGAGATGGTGGGATGATGAGTTGAAGGTTTCTTGGGTAATGATAGGATAGTGGGAAGGAAGCGGTCATGTCCGACTTATTGTAGGAACCATCCCAGCATTAGCCTAGACTACAGAGGGAAACTACGATAAACCCCTGTAAAGATGGTCTGCGGTGGGGATCGAACTGGGTTATAAATTCCCTTCGCCTCCCGGATCACATGAAGCGAGCGCGTTGACCACTGCGCTGCATGTGCCGGTAAATAATACCTTCAAGGTGGTGAAAGTTATAACTATTCATCTCATATCGCATAATAATGTCAGGCTTATACGGTTAAAAAATATGTATTGAGTGAGATTTGATTTGAGATGAATAGTTATTACTTACTCCATCTTGAAGGTATTGGAAATGTTTGTGTTCCCTTGTTCTCAGAATTTCGATATTCCATACCATCCAAAAGTTATCACCAAAAAACTCATATTCCTCTAAATCGCCTCCCATGGACTCTTAATAACGTAGTTTTGATTTTTTTCTCTTTTTTCTAACGTTACTAGATGGTTTATACATTTTTAATCACATGGGTATTGTTATTGATAAAATATATTTTAGCTAGCTTGATTATATTAATTTTACTTTTTTATGTACACGAATCCAATTTCAAAAACCGTCTTCAATTAAGTTCTCAGGTGATATTTTTCCAGGAATATTTTTTTCGGGGATGTATTTTGTGGGCGTATTTTACCCATAGGCCTACATTTTTTCCGTTCACCGTACGACCTAATGTTGATTGAGGAAAATATGCCTTGAAAATAGGTTTTATCCACTTCCAACTAATTTTCAAGAAAAAATGAAAGCTTCTGACTGGATTTCGATTCAATGAAAGATTGATCACTTGGAAGATTTCTCAGCTACATCACTAGCTTCAGTGCTCCAAAGACAAATTATTTGCTCACAGAATTCCAATATTTTACACAGTGGGTTCTAACGAGATCTAACGAAACGGAAAAGTATATTTAAACAAAATCTTTGTCGAGTTTGCCCAGCCGTTATCCAGCGTGTCATCCGTTATAAGGTCACACCCCTATTCCCCACTCATGGTGCCAAAAATGTAGGCATTATATTCAGGAGAAGCTTCTGCATATAATTGGATCTCAAGATTATTATCATTATCATTATTCAAAAAATGAACCGAAGTAATTGAATCCACAACAAATAAAAAAAACTGGGTTTAGCTGCAATAACCATATTATTGTCTTCTCCTCAATTATCAGAACTGTAGTGTTAATAACGTGTTAATTTCTGTATATTTTGTAATATCTACTGAATGAGCGTAGAGAGCAAAGATCGGTCAAGAACTGAACTGAAAAGCAAAGAACTGAGATCGGTCTACATTTTTACACTATGAGTGCTCGAAGTGGAGAAACTTAATAGGAATGGAAATCGAGGCCTGTTTCATCAGAAAGCTCATCAAATTACGATGGGTGCACATTCTGTCAAGTTTCTGTTTCTTATGAATGTGTAGCTATAAAAAGTTGTTTTAATACACTGATTATTCCCGACGTATCGGAGAAACAGCCATAGTGGGCCTTTAGTTCTCGAGCGCATGCATCTCTCGGTTACGCCTCACATAATTTAAGTAAAATTGTTTATATTTCATACCTGTAATCAAATTTTTTCATTTATTTGTATAATTATATGTGTGTACGTAACGAGATTGTGTATAAAAGAGAAGTGACGTGTTTCAGTTGGTGGCAGCAGAAGGGCGAATCAGCCGGGTAGAAGACTGCGACTGTCAGAAGTCGTGCCGTCTGAATGGTACGACTCACCCAGACGGCACTCGATGGCAACAAAGCTGTGAGGTCTGCACGTGTGAGCGGGGAGAGGTCCAGTGCCATCCAGTCCAGTGTCCGACTATCAGCTGTAAAAACCCAGTTTTCAATCGGGGAGAGTGTTGCCCCAGTTGTCTTAGTAAGTATTCGTCCTATTTGGATAACACTTTAAAATCCACCTCCTGTCTAATATTATTTACATCCTCGTATTCTGGTGGCCTGTTCGGTGAACTTTTTATCGGAAAGTCGTTTGAGAACGCTATCATTCGTTATCTCCAGCAATAGCATGGTTATGCAAAATACTCTCATTCAAGTTTCAAATCCCACGCAAGAACACATTATAGGCTACAAATCCATTTCGTGCCTCGGAGGTCAAAGAATTCTGTTTACCCAAAAATGGTACATTTTGCTTGTTATGGCATGTTTTCATTTTGTCAAATTACTAAGCAATTCTCGTGCTTTTATAACAGAATGTACACAAGCTAGTTAGAATAAACAGTTAGCGCTATGTTTCTTACAAAACTGAGATAATTGTCGCGTTAATTATCCTGAGATAATGTATCCCTTCCCTCATTCATCTCATTTCTATTGGTTCAGACTCGTGCTGATTTACCTCATTCATCTATCCAGCCTCAGGCTATTCGTATACACACCAAGTGTTAGAGTTTGAATGTGTTGTCAACTTGTGTGTAGAGCAGTGCTACCTGCATGGGGTGATGTACGACCACGGTGAGTCCATGAACCTCCGCCAGTGCGTCGAGTGCGAGTGCCGAGACGGCTCCATGAAGTGTAACCGCATTGACCCGGACACGATGTGTCCGATACTGTCATGCTCAGCTCATCTACAGTTCAGTGTGCCAGGAGAGTGCTGCAAGTTCTGTCCAGGTACGCAAAAGACTTCACTGTTGTTGAGTTGCTTCAATTTACACACTTCAATGTTTCATTCAAATCTTCAACTTGATAGTTCTACTCGACAAATCGACACGGTCTAAATGTGAACTTGGAGAAAAAAGGATTCAATTATACAGATGAATGGAAAATCGGGTCAAACTTTTTCCTATAGAGCTTGTTTTATTTCCTCTGATATTGAAGGAAATGAACCAATCAGAATACGTTTTAGATATACGTCACCTTGACGTAGAAAATGCACCGTGATCACGCAGCTCGACTTGTATCACTCGACTTGGCTCGACCGTCCGGTTGACAAAACAATCGTTTCATCAAAGTCATAGTGATTACAAACATACATGGCCGGTGACAGTAAATTCTCATTCGATGTCTCTCAATGAATTGACCAATGTAAAATATGACCTTTTAACATTTGCTTCGCAGTGTTCAATAAAAATTGAAGTCAACTGTTGAATTCGACGAATTGAAAGTAATATTGATGCGTGAAAATTTAGAAGAAAACAGAAAACAACACGGTTGAAAAAATGATAGCTCACATAATTGACCAGTTAAAATCATCCTAGGAGAAACTAGCTCTAAGAGACTAGGACTTTGATGAGATGTTGTTTACTACTAGAGCTAGTCACAATAGCAATATAATGTAATAACAAAGACATGGTCTCTTAGACTGCACAAACTTGACATATTTCATAGCCCACTTTAAAAGCAGGTCTCGAATTTTTCAATAATAGTAATGGCAATATGGAAATACAAGATATGTTGCCATAGTGACTAACTTGTTTAGTAAACATTATTATCCAATTAAACTTCGAGTCTTTCGGATCTATATCTAGACCTAGGACGTTACTTGGGGTGGTTTATTTAGTCATGGCTTCTATGTGTTAATGTCTTAATAATCTAACAGAAATAAAATCATTATTGTGAAGTAATTAAATTGTGCTACCCTTCTACAAAACATAACACGTTTTTTCCCTGAGATGAGAAAATGATTACTTATAATAATTTTAAATGACTTGCAAAATTTATATAACAATGAACATAAATAATACTCTAGTATTTTTTATTATTGTACTACTAATGCAGCTCTCGAACTGATTTGGCTCAAACAATGTTCGTAGTGAACAATTTAAAGTGAATGGGCATCTGTGATAAGCTCAATTGTTTGCATGGTCAATCATGCTGCAAGTTGAAGTTGTTCTCAACAGTTTTAATTACTGTTTCAGTCTTAGCCCTGGTCTTACTCACTATCCTAATTCTCTTTCAAAATATAGAAAATAGATGCTACGGTTCACAACTGAGTACTTTTTTTGTCGTGATTATCAACTCTACATGAAATCTAATTGGCTGAAATAACGATTTTACCGGAAGTTATGCTTTGCGACACTCAGCAGATAAGTTTGCTACATTCAACATTCCATTTGTTTTGTGTAATTTGTGCCAACTTATGATTTGACTATTTAATTCCTCAAATTCAAAGAATCCTGGGCATAAAAAAGTAATAAAGGTTGAGGCTGTGTCATCATGAAAACGTTACCGCATAGCAAAGTGGAAAAAGACCCGCCAAAAATCTTACCGATATCTTTTTGGCCGAAGAGAAAAAAGCGGAACCGGAAACACTGCATTAGAACTAGGACTGGATCTAAGACTGGAACACCTTATAAAACTAAACTGAGAATAGACCTTGAAGTACATGTTCATGTGATTGATCATATTGCCATAATTAAAGGCTTGGTTGATTATGCCTTTTTTATCCTGTTTTGGTAGTTTTGCAAAAATAAAAAAAGATGATGAAAAAAGTGGAAGAAGCAATACAAAAACGATTGTGATATTTCATAAGTCTGCATATACTTTCTAGTTACAATTGCGTGGTTTAATTTGATAAACTTGCTGCTAGTTTACTTGATCTCACCTTTTTGTACAAGTACATCTTATGTAAACAGGTGTACATAAATTCAGGTATACATTACCAACAATGACATTTGAATTCATATAATTACAATCAGGAAAAATTCAATAATCCAATAAATAAAAACAGCAAAATCTATCCTGACTTGATTCAATGAAACGGTTTGAGCGAACCAAATCACTCCGACATTTGCTCGCCTTTGCCAAACCGAGAGAGCTAATTCAGCATAAAATATAAAACATCCAACTGTGTGTTTCCATGTTGTGCTCATTCATACGATCCAATCCTGTGAAGGGTAAAATTCTCTCCAAAGTGATTTCACAGATAAAAGTATAAAAAACTATAACTGTGCAAGATACGAATTGAATGATATGCCATATGATGCAGATGATAATTGGTGAAAATACCAAGAAGTCAAAAATATCGTATATTCTGTAACACATGTACAATGATCAAATTTATAAATTACAGTGTATCCCTGATCTATTATTCTTCGAGAGATCATGAAAAACTATCCATGCAGGAAAATTCGACCTTAGTTTCACTGGAGTACCAGCAGAATATTTCTGCCAACTATTGTTTTTCACCTTACCACCGATCATATTAGAGTGAAAAAAATTTACATAGCCTGATGGAAATATTTACTATAAATTGACAGTAGGCCTATGTTATAAGATACTTCTCCGTATGGTAAGAAACAATTTGACTACAATATGGTTAGATGTTATGAATGCTACACTGTAACTAGCATCTCCTGAACAGTGGTTTTTGTAATGTGCGTGGCTATTTGTGTTGTGTACTAACTGTTTGTTGTGTTCTGCAATGTGCTTGACTACTATAGGCGTTGACTACTGTACTAAAGGCCATATGTGTCACGCAAACGCTACTTGTCTCAACTTGCAAACAACTTATGCTTGTCAATGTACGCTCGGCTTCTTCGGAGACGGGCATATCTGCCATGGTATGTATTTATCACAAATTAATTGACCTAATATGCTTGAAGTATACAATATACGCTATATAGAATACCGGTACTTGGCCTATTCATAACAGATAAAAATATATGTATACCATCATTATAGGGATTTAGTATACCTATGCCCATCATTTTGTATTGAACTTTGGATTCTTCAAATAAAGTATTAACTTAATATATTTCTTTGTTCAACTAGAGTATTTTTAATTAATTTTACTCAACAATTTAAATGCATGGTCCAAATCTGGTAATGAAAGTGATGGGTACAAAATATGGATCTTTGATTTATTGTAGGCCTACATTAAATGAATTATTCAGGTGACCTTTAGAAAGTATTGGTTTTTCTGTAACTATCGTTTCAAACGTAGTCACCCGAATAATGTTCCCAACAGAAACATGGGAATTAACTTTTCATCGTTTATACATATTCGTGACATATTATATTTCTGTCTAGATGTGGATGAATGCCAACAAGAAGGCGGGTTAGATGGACATCACTGCCACAGCCACACGCGTTGTGTCAACACTGTCGGATCTTATGTGTGCGAGTGTCTACCTGGGTACAGACGTCTCGACAAGTTCAACTGCATAGAGTTAGACGAGTGTTCAACAGGAGAGCACTCGTGCCATCGCCTCGCCAACTGTATCAATACGCAGGGCTCGTATCATTGTCAGTGTAGGGAAGGATACTCGGGCGATGGCTACAACTGTCATCGTAAGTCATTTTGCTCAAACGTGTCATGATTGTTATATTTTATATAAATACTATAGCTGGTTCCAAAAGTGTTGGCCATCCTGATCTACCATCACCCACACTTTCACACTGATTGTCAATAGTTTTCACTGACCAACATAGTATATTTGTTTTATTATTATGTACAACATTAAGTCACTATATAATATACAGGTACATTTATTGGTCCGCTATCTCTACGACTGATGTTGCTTATTGCTTATATAGACTGATGTGCTTCGACAGATTATACTGACCTGAACCATAAATAATGGAAATAAGCAATGATTCTTCTCGAAACAAATATACTTATTGATCAAATCAAATACTAAAGTTACCGTAATTTTTAATTTGGATTCAATTTTTATAGAATTTTTTTAGTGCGTTGTAGGCCTATGTATGTTTATTTTCTTTTTTTACTTTTTATCAATAATTTGCTATGTATAAGGCTATTTCCACAGAGCTTATGAAAGAATAGAGATTCAAAAGTTTCTTGGTTTCAGTTTGATACAACGTTTCTTGGCTGGTCTTCATCGACGGTAGGAAAGAGTTATATTTTGGTGGTTTTGTTTTTGTTTTTCTATTTTTTTTTTCAATTTTTGTTACCTCAATCTTTTGGTATACATACTAATATTAGCTGACTGGATCTAAATTGAATCTGTTTCAACTGATATTCTTAACAAGCGTGTATGAATATACAAACATCCATTCCCAAAAAAACATACTGAATTAAACCGAGTCGCTGTACTCCCGGTGTGGCGAAAACAAGACGTCGTCAATTAAAACACTATAGGCCTATTCAAGGAAACAAAAGAAATTAGATTCAAGCTGTTGATATTGAACTTGTAGGCCAGCATTTGATAAGGACCAGTACTTGTGTTTGAACTTTGAATTAACAAAGGTTTACTTTAACAAGCTTTGGTAGTTACACTAACGGCAAAGTTATATTTGACACTTAATACTGATACTAATTGTTCCATAAACATTTATAGGACCAGATGCCAAAGGTGGTTCGTCTGTGATGAATGTCAACCTTCTTAAATCGAGCGAATGAATTTATTAAATTAAATACCGGTACATGAATACTCTCTAATATTTATCATGTATTACATCATTTTATTGGTATCTATTTGGTTAGTTACCATACTTCATAGCTTATCAAATTATGTATCTATAACGTGAAGATCTTGAAAAATTATAGACATTCTGATATGATCAATTAAATGTCGCCCATTCAGTGACACCAATGGATATTAGCCGTCAGTTCACTGCGATATCAAACCCAATAAAAATGAATAAATACACAACTCTCTAATAACATTGTACTCTGATGCGTACCCATCATTATTTTAGCTATAATCCCAGTATGTGAGCTGGGTTTTGTTCTTATGGTAACTATATCTGTTTGTTGTGCAGCTGTTTGCAATGAGACGTGCCTGAACGGTGGCGAGTGCCTGACTCCCGGCTCCTGCTCCTGTCGGAAGGGCTACATCGGTCCCAGCTGCGAACTGGACCTGGACGAGTGTGCCTCCGAACTGCACCGCTGTCACGACACGTCCGTCTGCGTCAACATGCCAGGCTGGTACTACTGCCGCTGCAAGCCTGGCTATAAGAGCGTCATGCACGGAACAACACTGGGCACATTATGCGAGGGTAAGTTGGATATTAACCCACTTGGGTCACGGGTCCTAATGACTCGCGCCGTACGGAACTTCATTGCTTAACAAAGGCTGTCGACCTACCTTCGTCATCAGACAAATCATCCTCGACATCACTTCACAATTATTACTCAGTCAGTACATTCTGAAGGACTCTAACTATCAATTTTCCCATTACTGGAAGTGTGGTCAACGATTGAAATTGTCCAAAACTGCTCTCACTTTTCTCAACAATTACTGCCTTTTTATAATTATTTCAAACTGTTGTGAAGGCAGAGAATCACTGGCTCAATAGTTAGTAGCAACAATTTAATTCATATGTGACATTGATGTACTTTCTTTCCTGTTGATACTGCCTGAGACCAGAACTAAGCAATTTCAACGTCGGGACTTGCCTCACACAAACCGCAAAGGGTCAACTTTTTGGTGCCAAGAACCGATTTATTGTATTGGTTTATTGTATAAATATAAATATCAAATATCAGTAATAATTCAAAACCTTTGACCAACATTGCCATATTGTTCACAGTGAAAATATATTTGCAGATTAACTCTGTTTTAGATTTACATAGTAGATACAGAATGTTTGTTCAAAGAAGAACTAGATATTTATTGATTATAAAATATAACGGATGTATGTATATTTATTGCTATTCCTTTTAGGGTACAATATGAATATTGAATAAACATTGTAAGATTCAAACGTAGATAACACCGATAATCATTGATAGCTTATGAGCACGTCTAGATAAAACGTACAACCAGCCTGCCAAAATACACATCATGGTTTTAAAACTATCATGTCACTCCCTGCATTCGTTATTCAGCTCTAATTATTTGTACAAGGTGATCTTTTTAATCAGTAGGCCCTATGTATAAGATGATCTACGTTTTGGTAATTTCATTTGATGCCAACTGTTGTTAATGAATCGTGAAAGTCAAACTATTGGAAAACTTTTTACATTTGTCATTGGAATGCCAAGTTCACCCTAAATTAAAACAAAATAACTCAAATTCAGAAAAAATCGGAAAAAATGTCAAATAAAGTAAAAAAACTATGAAATGTGTGAAATATTGTTAATATTCTCAGCAAGAGCTCCAAATAAATTCATTCTTTTTCTAAAATTCTAATGAATATTTTTACACATTTGCATACCTTTTTCCGAAAAGTTTACAAAATTTTTAAAAATTTGAAACATTATTGTTTCATTTGAAAGGAATAAAATCAAAAGAATCAAAATCAAAAGGAATAAAATGGTCAACATAATGCTTATTTGACCTCAGATCTGATTGAATCATGATGTTGCATGTCAACTCCTCACAAATTGAAGAGTGGATGTGAATTGAATGGAACAGAGACAAATAGTAGAGAGAGAAAGCAGTAGGCCCAATTGACAAAAGAAAATAATGGGTATTAAATACCCTTTACCTGAAATTTGATAGAACTCAATATAAATTACAAATGCTCTGCTCACACTCACTAGTAGGTTGATAATAATGAAAGTTTCTGTTGCAGATATCGACGAATGCTTGGACGGAACTCACACTTGCCATTCGTCTGCACGTTGCCTCAACGACGAGGGAGGATTCCGTTGCGTATGTCCCGAAGAGCAGACTGTACCATGCAAGCTTAGTACGTGACTTCATAACCTAACCTGGCAATTTCACTTGTAGAAGCGTAGAAGTGTGGGAACATTCATTGAAGACAACATTTATTCGTTTGATTCGTAGATTCTTGATCAAACGCCAAAAAGAAAATAAGTTTTTAGCTAGAATTGTCTTGACATTATATTCAATGGCAGCGAGTGTTCATCTTTTTCTCCTCTTCTCTTCTCTCTCTTCATAGTCTAGATCTTGGACCGAATATAGAATGGTCCAATAATCTTAAGACTGTCGAATCTTTTGATGTGTTAAAAAATAATTAGGTTCATATAAGTAGTGCCTTGAATTTAAATTCCAAAAATATATTGAAATGTATCCAATGTTTCAATCAATGTCGAATATATATTCAATTGAATCGAAAAGAATTACATTTATAGCTAGAAAACAGAATAGTACGCAACTTTCTTACGGGTATTAGGTTCTATCGAGTGATACAAAATCTCTGGCAGCAATGTAATATTTCAGTTATTAGAAGTTTCAATCGATTCTGATCATTGTTTCGATATCAGTATCACAGATATTGAATATTAAATTATATTTATATGTTCAATATCAAATCGAAGTCCTATATCGAATCGATGGAAAATATCGACACCGAATAGCAACTCTTATTATTGTTATATTGTCCAGGGTCGTGTTCCAGGTTGTATGTTTGAGGGTTCGGAAGTGTTGAATGGCCAATCGGTGAGTCCTAGTGGACGGCCGTGTAGGAGGTGCGAGTGTACAGAGGGTGTCATCTCGTGCAGAGAGCCGACGTGCGATTGTACGTCTCGCAGCAGCCGAATGGACAAGTGCTGCCCCCAGTGTGACCCAAGGGCAGCCTGCCGACACCAGGAGTTGAAGCACGTCGTCTTCAAGAGCAGCGACAGATGGATCTACCAGTGTCAGACCTGCGAGTGTTTGGTGAGGAGTTATATTGGTTGCTCGTTTCTGTATCGTAGGCTCAGTGGCCAAATTGGGCAGGGGGGGAGATTCAGTGTTATGCCATCCCCACAAAAAAACATTTTGGCTCACTCCATCACCGCGTTAACTTTTGGTTAAGCGTACCTTCATGATAAATGTAGGCCTGCTATTCAGTATTTTCTAATATACGGTAATACTGAATACAAGCTTTCACAAAATACTGTGAAATTGATCAGTTTTTCTGCTTAGACCCTGTATATTCTCTCGATATTTTATCTATAAGGATATTTTATGTCAATATTAGTACTAAATACACATAATAGACAGTAAGGCTATCTTGTTGGATGGATAACTTTATTTCAAACTTTATTTGAAGTTTATTTCTTCAAACTTTATTTGAAACTTTATTTGTTATCTCAATCTCAT
This sequence comes from Brachyptera putata, assembly GCA_907164805.1. Lineage (NCBI taxonomy): Eukaryota > Metazoa > Arthropoda > Insecta > Plecoptera > Taeniopterygidae > Brachyptera > Brachyptera putata. The sequence continues at coordinate 29,661,501 of OU015463.1, read as the reverse complement.
CCTGTTTCATCATGTATTTAAATTGTGTTTTGAAACAAGGATGAAATGATTAATAAATGAAGTGACATGAATGAATGAGAAGTTGTGAATGATAATTTTGAATATTTTTATTAATTACATATTTGTGTAATATTTCGTAATATACATTACATATAACAAATCAATAAAAATTTAATAGAGCAGTATGAATAAATATTCCTGAAACAAGCCACACACAAAAAATATGGAAATACTACCAAAAATTATGTTGATAATTTTCACAAGAACACTTTTCCATAAAAGAACGTCTCCATCTTCAACTTGAATTCTATTTGTGCCTACGTTGTTTGCAGTACGGTGAGGTAGATTGCTGGCCCATGGAGTGTCCTCCGCTGCCTTGTAGTGACCCGGTGCTGACCCCTGGCGACTGCTGCCCGCGTTGCGACGGCGACCCTTGCGCTCTCGACCTGACCCCCAACGCGACCTCGGTGCAAGCCGGGCAGCCGTGCACTTATGCCGGGCGGCTTCACGACTCGGGAACCGAGTGGCAGGACTCCTTCGACAAGTGTACGGCTTGCAACTGTAAGGTAAGTCAACAAGATTAACAGAAACGACAAAACAAGGTCTGGGATGTTTCAACGTATTAACCGTACCATTACGGATATCTTAACGTACAAATTGTTCTAAAGTGAATGAAGTAGCCTACCATACTTAAATATATAATAATATACATGTTATATGTACATCTATGTTTCTATGAAATTTCAATTATAAGATTTTCTATAATTTTCAGAAAATATCCATGTGAGTAAGATAAATAAATAGTTTATTGTCTTTTTTACAAACATTTACATGCCGATATAGCTAATAATTTGAAAACCAACTACACAGGACAATAAAGACAGTCAGATGAATAGTATGATATTGGTAATATAGATCTGATAACATATTGGAAAATATTATAGATAAGTAGATAATAAAAAAAGTGTGAGAGTGGCTGATAGACACAGATATACTAACTAATTGACACAAACCATATCAATTACAGTTGGCACTATAAAGTTGCTACCTTAAAAATAAGTCAGGCAAGTTTTGAACGCATATTAGGAAAACAACATAGGCCTACATTTGAATTAAACATAACATTTACAGCTATGAGAAGTCTTTGTATATTAATTAGTAAACAAATATTAATATTCAACAGTCACATCAATAATATTGCAATAATGTGGTAGGCCTTAAGATAGCTTTGATAATATATAGAATAATAAAGGAAACTATATTTGGTACAACTATCTGGAGACATTTCTGATGCAAGTCATAATAAAGCATCAGAACAACATTTTTCATGTATTCATTTACGATGAAAATGAAAACGATTGTCAGTGACAATGATTGTCGGTGACAACTGGCAGTGTCAGTGACAATGAGTGTCAATCTACAGTACAGACAATAATTCATAGCTAACCGTTGACTGTCAGTTAGCCCTCTTTACTAAGCTACTTGTTTTCACCATGTCACCTCTTGGATAATCCTACACTAGTAGGTCGATAAGTATTGCCATTGTCTGAATATAGCATAGACAAATACTTTTAAACAGCTCTACTAATAATTGATTCATAAATCAATTGTCCCGTCATTTTGTCTCGTATGTATAAGTCATTTGTGCCTTTCCTCCTAGCTGACTTTCAGTGATATATTTATTATTGTAAAACATTCTACCTCCAAGAATTCTAATGTTTTTATTAATCATCATGCTATTCTATTTCAACGTATATGTGTATAATGAACAGGTCAAAAAGGTGCAGTAGCTAAAATCCTGCAAATAAAGTCAAATAAACAAACGGAAATTGTTTGTTGTGTTCTCATTACTTTGACTAGAGAGAAGATTCGGTTTATCTGTTTTTATTGATGGGATTTATATTATATTAACGTACTGATACGCCTTCGATCATATACCATCAGTTTAAGCTTTGTTCTAGGCATATCGAGTAAGATGCAGAGAATGAAAGTACTTGTGTGCAGTATTCTTCACCATTCTGGCAATCATTCACACCATGCACTCATTAGCAGAAGGCATAACTTATATCCAAACAAAGAGCATATGAGTACTTATTGCATAATTGCAGGGATAGTTCTGTGGTATCTACGAATCACAAATATCCACTTGTCTAAAACGAGAGAGTATATGTAATGAGACGAATACCATACATAACAGAAACAATCATATAAAATTGGAAAAGATTTTTCAAGGGCATCATGAAACTACAATTTGTCATTCAAGAGCAAAGAATTTATCTAAATGAATTGTGGTGAAAGTTGCATTCTTTTAATTGGTGCTTGAAATTAAATAGGCGCTATAATTTGTTTTGAATGGAAACATTCTTCAGTTGTTACATAGATGACTGCACCAGCACACGGCTACGCGAGGTGTGTATTAAATGTGTCATTTTCACCACAATTTGTGGAAAAAATTCATCTGATGTGGCAAACGTTAGTGCTGTGATACCATTTCAGAGCAAGCAGACGTTTGAGACGAACTCAAATGATCGCACAGTCAATTAAGCATTGAGTTCAGAGCGATTATTTCAACAATATTCTATATAAGTGTGAACCTAGATATTTCATTCAATAACATAATAGAATGAAAATCATTTTGATGTTGAAAAAACTTCGGTCGTGAGCCTGAAAGCTTAGTCGCTCAACAGTTGCCTGCTGCCTCTTAATCACCTTCTACTGGAAAAATTCTAGAAACAAGATTGTACTGGAATCCTGAATCTTTTTTTCTGAATGCTAACTAAATCAATCATATTCCTGCTCAAGAAAAGTAGATATAGGCCCACATAAATCAATGTTGTACTCTTTGATCGAAAATTTTATCACTTTTCAACTTGGTACGTGCAAAGTAGGTCTGTTTGTTTATCCTGAACTTTTTGAACTGGTTCAACAGTTCAATAACATTTGCATTTGTTTGTAAAAGAGGTGCTGTACTTCACTAGAACTTGTTCACCTTGTGCAACACCAGCTAAAAATGAGTGTGCTTGGCTCACCGCTAAGTTACATGCACCAGAATCAAATTCTACAAGTGCCATTGTTTGACGCTCACATGAATTTTGATGAAATACAATGAATAATAATCGCAGGTATCCTGAAACATTCGATATGACTTGTTGAGATTATGCATAAATTAGGTATTCCTTAATGACGTTCCATTGCATCCAACATTTCTTTCTTACCATTGATTCATTATCATTTCTCCATCTTCAATCAAAACTCGAGCTGAGAACCACTGAAATTGCTACTTTTTTGTTCTCACAATTGAGTAAGCCCTATCATTTTCTGCATCAAAGCAGAAATAAGACGCACTATCTCAGCTTAAACCAGCTGTGCTTGACGCATCAGGTCGATGCAAGGCGAACAAACAGACCGAGTGTTTCCCAAACGGTTTCCTAAGCTGCTATATGGACAAGTAGTAACTCTACCGTAATTTGTTCGCAAGCGTTTCTCTGGTAATCAAGCTTCGTCACACTCATTGCTTATTTCTAAATTTTTCACAAAATGTTCACATTGCTGTTTGGAGATAATAATTTTATTATTAGGCCTAACATTATTATTATTTGTATTATTATTATTAATATTATTAGAAATATCATACTGTTGTTATTATTATTATAGTTATTATAATTATCATTGTTATTATTATTTCCTTCATTATTACTGAGACGGGACGATCAGTTGATGGTAGGACTCTGAATCTGAACGTCATTGAGGATTGAGACTGGGATACGATTCACGCTGGTTGCCCATACCAAATGAAGTACATCGTATTCCCTTCTTGTTGAAGTGAACACTGAATGGGTTCCTTTCTGTCTGGCCACCAACGACTCTTTTCCACCTCTGTACGGCAAGATTGTGACAAACCTGTGTATTCCTTCTTAAGAGGCAAATAATATTTTAAACAATATATTTCTACTACCATTAAAATTATAACAATAATGATAATTATTATCAGTTATCATCAATTATTATATTATTGATATTAGAACTGTTTACCCGTGCTTAAATAGGAGTACGAGCAAGACATTGGGACAGCAATATCACAATGAATGCGAATAAACGTTTTCTTATTCATTTTCCCGGCAGTTGAATGTGCTGTGCTTCAATTTACGTTCCTTCTTCATACTGTTTCCTCATTCAATATTCTCAAAATTGGGACGTAATAGGCCTACTATAATTTAATGTTTTATTTATTTAAAAATGTTATGGTTCAATAGTGTATTTTCAGTTTCACATTAGTTTTTTATTTCTTAAAAGATATCTGCTTGTTAATCATGGTATTACTTGTGTTACATTAATTATGTATTTGCTATGCTTTATGATTGCGTAAATAATTAACTAGCCAACTAACTACATAGAATGAATATTCTACGCTTACTTGCGTAGACTGAGTTGATAACTAAGCTGCAAGCTCTGTATTAATGATTATTATTTGTTAACAATAATAACTCTAATAATGCCAATGCTTGAATCGATTGGAATGCAAGTGATTCCAGTGCCATGTGGACGATTACAATTGCTGTCGTTTGGAGAGGAGATAATCTCCATCTCTAGATCTGTCAAACTCTATATTCGTTTTTAATTGACTAGGGATGAAATCAAACATGTTGTTCATCAAGTTTCCAACTGTAATAACAGATATAATATTGGATATTGTTCAATATTGTTCAACATTCTGAATGAAATAAAGAAACATTGCTGATAATGTTAGTCGAGTGGGAAAGAATATCTGTCTATGCCGTAGCTTTTAAGATTTTTGTAGTCATTTTTACTGCTTGGTTGGTGTGCAAATGATATAATAAAACATAATATTCTCACTGTCACCGGAGGGAAAGAAGTAACTAAAAAGTTTTCATTTTGCAAACTTGTTTTCTGTGTAAGATTCAGAGTATACCCGACTTGAAATTATGTATTTAAATGTTGCGTCATTACCTCAAGCAAAATTTAATTTTTCTCCGGAGGCAAATGATACTAAGCGATTGTAATGTCCACATGCTCTTGTTGGCAGCTGTGTTTGAGCGTGTTTGTTGACTAACGATGTGGTAACACTGGCTTCCCTTGCAGGTGCCGTACTGCGACCTACTGGTGAGCAATCAAGCGTGTTGTGTGCATCGGTAAATCACGTGAATCCTACACTTAACCTTTTATTTAGTTCATTTTAGTTTTCTTCTTAGTTAACTTACACTTAATGTAGGTCTGAAATTATAGAGTGAACACTGTTTTCAAATTGATTGTTTATCATAGTAGGATGAAAAAAGGAAATGATTAATTACCAACCAAGTCTCCAAACATTGTGAATAAAATTGTAATTGATCGGCTGGATGTACATTTCCGAGGTAATAAGTTGGATTACCACACAATCATACAAAATATTGACAATCTCATTTCTTGCTATCGTAGTAGGATCGTCTGAAATTTTGTTTGAATTAAAAAACTAGAGAGAGATAAACTAAAACAAATCCACCATCTATCAACTATTTGTACTGCCAATAATGAACAAATTACATACGTTCTTATTTCGGTTGTATTTCGGCCGAAATGTAGTGAATGAAGTCATGATTTTTTAAAAAATGTGCCCTCAGAATTAGGCTAGCGATGATGCCGTGGACTCGGTTGGTCGGTATGGCGGCTGCACATCGGGTTGACCTAGTAAGCTATTAGCTTGAAAACAGTGTTCCACTCTCTTTATGTTACGCACTGGTTTGCAAACGTTCTGTTGGTACTTCAAAGAGCATGGGAGCTGATTTAGCAAATTATCTTTTAATATGATAAACTCCAATCAATATGGATATCATAATTCTCGTACAATAGAAACATAGATCTCTTCGATACCTTTGAGATGATAAGCATTAGGATTATTAACCTTGGATACCGTTAATACATTATTCACTGTTGCACAGCTGATATTTGTTTTAGCGGTATACATGTGAAAACCATACAATATATGTTGAATAAGAATCTTTCACATGTACCGTCATGATAGTATCAAGATGATATGTGTTTCTGTTGATTAGAATTTCAAGATCTCATGCCGCTCGAAATGTATCTTCAAAATACTGATGATTTTCTCTAAATGGACTTCCATACGCTCTCAACAGCATGACAATAAGTAATGAGCATCCCAGTTGTCACACTAACAACCAAAGTTTGATACAGGCTTAAAGCTGGCCTTGCGCACATATGTTGCAGGGCGGTGCGTGCAAGTTTCCCGAGTATTGCCATGCAGCAAGTGAAACAAGTTGCATTATGTGTCCCACGCTTTTCATGACAAGACTCAATTTGATTAACAATTTGTTGAAATATTATATAAATAAATATATACAGATATATACATATTAGCGATAACTTCGGTTCCAAAATATCAGATTCGGATAACCCATTTACAGAAGCGATGTACTAGAACCGATTCTCCGGCATTTTTTGGTTGAAAATGAGAGTAAACTTTCATGTACTTTTGCGACTTTCGCGAGTTTATTTCTTGTTTTTAGGCGTCATCATATCATTCGGTTATCTTCGTCAAATTTCTTGTATCCGAAACTTATGCGCACGTCTTTCTCCTTCACATTTTGGATTTTACCGCGCATGGAGGAGAAAAGACAAATAAATAATGCACGCCTGGACTAGTATATTATATCTATACAATATTGCGACAACACACTTGAAAAACATTCATCAATTATACATAATAACTCAATCAACATGATGAATAAATAAAAAAATTAACACAGAAGGAAACGATTCTCTATTTCAGAACCGATTGAACCTGGAACCGATTCAGAACCGGTTTTCAGTTTACCGAAGTCATCCCGAATATATATGTACATATATATTTTTTTTTTTCAATTTATAAATTAAAGTTGAATGGGAGATTGGAAATAATAAATCTTGACCATGTATAATGGGAAATTATAAGAGAACGTTACTAGCTCTGTGTGAGGAAGGAGTCAGTTAACACTTGGGCTTGCAACTTTGTTGATAATTTTTTTTAAAACTAGGATCGTTTGTAAATTTCATACACAACAAAGTAACACTGACAGCAACAAAAAACTGTTCAAGTATTTCTTTATTAGGTTTAGGATTGTTTTGTTGCTTTGGTTATTCTAATCTCAGTTATTTAATTTTGTTTCATATGATACATATAATTGTTTTTATATTGATTTTATCAATTATTGAAGTTTCCAACACGATATCGAATCGAAGGCCGAAATACCGAATCGCTTGCAAATATCAAAACTGAAAAGCAACCCCATAATTATATGTATAAACTTGAAAATCAAGTTTTCAGAGCTGAACTTTGAGAAAATGACTTTGTATCAATTCACAGTCATTACTGATTGACTGATCATTCAAAATATCTTTAATTCTCCCAATTGGCCACCTGAATGTGCACGTAAGGCCAGCTCAGCTCAGAGGCCGGCTAAAATTGTCTTTAATCCAGTCACACTCTTCGGAAAACACACAGCACCTACTAATAGATTGTATCGCATGCCAGTTGCATAGTAGGCCTACACAAACTTCTGTCATCAATTTCACAATGGTACTTATCATTTTCAATTTCTATTTTCTTTGCACTTAGCAATGTAATTGTTTATTTTTGTATGTAAAATAGACTGAATCTAGGTATGTGATTTAGGTTGATAGGGAAAGATAGAACAGCTAGCCAATAATGACGATGAATCGAGCAAATCCTCATAGTAGGCCTGTTGTCAAGAAATTACACTTTTGATTGAATTTCATAGATCACTGATCTATATTACAATGGTCAGCGAGGTCTCAATTAAATTTTAAAGAGAAATCGAATTTAGTTTACTAAGTAAATCTATGATGTTCTCTGTGCGCTTCAGAAGAGCTTGCCAACAGTTCGACACATTACCTCCTACTTCTGTAATGATACAGTGTTCAAAATAGGAATGGAAAAATGGGATGCTATGCCTATTACTGTATGTTTCAGCAATTTGACTTACATTTCATGACTTTAATCTCGGTTGTGTATACGTACACATGTACACGAAGGTGCACAGTCAGTCAAAAATTGACATCTTCAAAATTGTTTGAAAAAGAGTACAGTGGGCCAACGGTACTTTACTTTTCTGTTAACAAATTGTATTTTTACAAGATTTTACATATTGTGATGTCTACTAGCCCCAGAAATTTGTGAACGTATTCTTTGTCTATTTACGTCATACCAAAACGGAATAAACTACGCTAAGATTCAGTCATTCTCTGCAATTGTTTCTTAGGTATGATTACACTAACTATTCATGAATTGATTGTGTCATAATATTACAATGAACCCAGTAATTGAATGTGTTTAAACATATTTCAATAGGTATCCACCTCTCTGTTTAGGATGGACGTCTTTGCTGCAGTTATGATTTCCGGTGTAATCCTACTCCTAGCCAACCCGACAGCCAGCCAGTCGACGCTCGGATGGGAATTGGCCGAGAGTTTGATCGGAATACTTCACCAGTCGCCAGCACTGGTTTCAAAGTTCCTAACGGACATGCGCACTTTGAGCAGTCATCGCAAACACAAGTTCGGCCGATTAATGCCCTTTTACGTAGCCAACAAATCAAAAACAAAGATGACCTATTACTGGCTATGGGTAGTGATGATAATGAAACCTCTCATAGTAATAACAGTGAAAGTAAGTCTTTGCCTAGTGAGACGGCTGAAACCGCCGAGTTTAGTGATTCCTCTAGGAATGGTAGTACAATTGTTTACGTTAGTGATAGCAGTGAGACTGAAGAGAGATCCGTTGGACACGAGAATAAGTCGTCAGTTGACGAGGGTAAAACCGTCGAGAGGCATCGAGCGATAATGGTCAGACAGGAAGAGGAGAGGGGGGGAACACCTGGCAAAGAATGATGGGTGGAGAGAGAAAGAGAGAGAGAACCAACCTTTGGAACGCTGTAATATTAGTGTTTAATGATTGGCTCCGATGTAATAAGATGACAATATAGAAAGACGAAAGCAATAGGTGTTAACTATTGATTAATTATTTGGTTGATCAATCTGCTGTAAGACTTGGGTCAAAGGAACAAAGATGTGCTGTATTTAAGTTAGCTGTTGTAAGCTACAGCAGCGACTGCAACTAATTACCAACGCAAAACGAACAAACATACAAGGGGTTGCTTCAAGACTTTTCGTTCTGCTTAGGTACAAGTAAGATGCTTCGATAGAATCATTGCTCTGTTTTTACTTGAGCGATTATATAAGTATTTGAAAGGTGTGATTGACTGTTCTGATGGTTTCTTTTAAACTTGTGAGACTTAAGCATAATAGGGTGAGAAAAAGTCAACCAGCTAAGAGAGAGAATGTAAAGGGTAAAAGTGTAACATAAATCATTCCTGGAATCTAACAATACTGTATTTCAAATAAGAGAAATAACTATAAATATTTGGCATTAAATTGAATCAAATAAATAGCTGCGAGTGTAATAACAATTCAAATCGCAAATCGTAAAAGTTTATGAAATTACCATTGTGTGTAGTACCATACAATGTAAATAACTAAAATCCCTGCATTCCTCCTTAATTCTAAAATCTAATTACTTTTTAAATGAATATCAAAATTGTATTACATTTTTATTAGAAACAGAAACGTTTATGAAAGATATGTTGCTCAATTTCATCGTGAGAAAGTTGTGTTTCTTTGAATCTTAATAAACAGTGAGGGAAGTAAATACATTTTTGACTTTTCTCAGAATTCTCGTTCATATCTATTTCAATTTAAACTGATACAAATTCTCAAAAAGGTAATTTGAAGCTTAGTAGTTGATAACAGTGTTAATGCTATGAGAAAGAATAAGATATTCTTATCACTTGCATTACAAACACTCTAGAGTGGTGAAATGGTGTTTACGAATTCTAGGAGATGTTGTATGTGTAGTGAACACATGCCTTCTGGAAGTCATCATGATTTTAAAGGTGCTCTATAACTAAGAGGTTCAAGTTCAAACGAGAAAACTGAGATAAGTCTATGGATTCATGAAAGGCAAGCACAAATGGCTCCATAATGCAAGTATTTAACTTCAAAAATCCTAAGTGTCTTCCTAAGAAGTGTACTTTAACATCTCTTAAAGTATGTTCAATTGAGAAAAAACAGAAAGTTGAGAGAATTGTGTAAAAATAATTAATACAGAGAAAGATCCAGTATTAAAATGTTGTATGAAACCATAATTTATTGTAATTTGCATTGAACTCATTATTATCTGTTGATTAATTGTTTGATTGAAAGTATAAGAAAATATGTTGATGACTACCAATATAATTTGAGATATTATTCGTTGAGTTTGGGCTGTTGTATGTTCTAGATATCCCAACTTCGTAGTCAGATTGAAAAAACACTAGCATGATACATTATTATTTCCCCAATCTTACTATAGATTTAAACCTAAATAAACAACATTATCATTACTACAGTCGGACATTACTTCAGTCTGAATTGGCAATTGTTTAAGCTGAATTATTTCAGTTTGAACTTGATTTGGTAAAGTTCTCTAAAATGATGATCAAAATGTTATAGCTACACTTCCGACTCAAATTGATGTTCAAGATGCAATAAAATAAAGCAAATTCTTGTGGGTTTTGCAAATATATAGTTACCTATGTTTTAAGATGGCACAGAAAGGTTTAGTGACTGCCAAACATTTTTTGATGTGTGTCAAACGACTGATTATTCTTGATGTCTGGCTATATCGCATGTGCACGTTTCTACCACTATGTAATTCAGGAACGAATCAAAACACTTGGCTGTGGTATAGCAGTATTGAAGTATTTACTATAATTCTGGTCTCGTTTATATACTTGTACGACACTATTGCAAACAGTGACAGTAAACCAAGGTTGTTATGTCCATGGAGCAAAGTGGAGGTATAGTTTGGAATTATTCATAGTGCAAAATGGATAACGGAATGTTGAAACTTGATCTAAATTTCAATTTACTGACCAAAAACTTGAAACATTGTGCAGAAGACATTGATAGCACTTTCGTCTATACAGTACAGTTCCAAACTTAACACAAAACATCGTTGTGTAAAGGAAAAGTTATATAAATAATATTCTAGTCATGATAAATATATATATTTACATTCACAGGCATTTAGAAATTAGGTAACTCAAACTATTGATACATTACTGCCATAGTTTACCAAATTACATCAACTTATTTCATCTGTTGTGGGCAATAATATGTATAATATAAATTAAATTCATTTATATATATATATATATATATATATATATATATATATATATATATATATATATATATATATATATATATATATATATATATATATATATATATATATATATATATATATATATATATATATACACACATATAATATGTATATATGTATATCAGTGATGCCTTTGGGTAGCCAGGTTGAGTACAGATAATGTATTATCCGAGTATAATTCTGTTACCCGAGCACTTGCAATATGGAATATAGCATGTAAAAATCGCGTGAGGGGCCAAATGAGAGCCACCGCAGAAAGCTAAACCTCGCAGACCTTACTTTCTCTACCTTTCCTCCCATAGTCACGATGCACGCAAAAATTTAAAAAAAAAAACATAAAATGGATACCACCTTGAACATGAACTCTCTCGTGCTATTATTTGGGGATGGACCCACCCGACCATTAGGACTATTGAAAAGGAAGGAGGTTCAGTTGAATTTTCTGTATATCAGTACTTTCAATAAATCTCCATCTACTATGCACTAACAAGTAGAATGTCCTTTCAATATTGTAAAATGTAAGCACATTTTGATTAGACATCCATGCACCCTCCCTACCGCCCCCTTAACTCCAATGAAACAGGTGTGGTTGAACTCGTACCATTACAATCCCAAATCTCAGTACTTCAGTTCTAATAGATAGCTGATGGCCTTTCGTCTGTGAATACGGAGACTTGTCAAATTACTTATGTTTTTTGGAGCTAGCTGATTGACAGTCAATAATGAAGGGACATATTTTTTATTCGAAGTAAAAAGATGACAGCTTGGACCATGATGAAACAGCGTGTAACTGAAATGAATTATATAAATGTAAAATTACTGGTTTTTGAATTTTTTCAGAAATTACCTTGGTAATTCTGGCTGGTACCCAGTTCCTAATTTGTTAACGTAAGTCATCACCAGTATATGTATATATACATACATAAATATGAATACATGGCTTTTTGTTGAAACGTACAGAACGTGATGTTGATAGGATGGATATTATTATCACTGAAAAATACCGCCCCGAAGAGGAATCGAACCCCGGACCTTATGCTTGATACACATATGCTCTTACCATCTGAGCTAATGGGAGGGGTAGCTTCCAATGATATTAATGGGTGTGTAATGGTCCAGATGGAGCGGTTGAGGGGTAGAGATATTATGTTCTACTAATTAAAAAACTCAGGTACCATGTTATGCACTTGGGCATTCACAACCAATTATACACTGTTCTCCGGATTAAACCTTATATGTCTGCGTCTTGAAGTGGAATCGATTTTGAAATTGAAATTATATGATATTTCTGGGGAAGTGAGATCAAAATTGGAATTATTATTCCAAATATAAGAGAACTGAAATCAAAATCATTATTGTGAGATTGTCTTGAGTAAAATCAAAATCAATACTATTTGATCAATTGAACAAAAAATGCTATCGTAATACTATATTCAATAGGTTGTTTGATTTTCTGTTCATATTTGTAGGTAAAGCTTGCACTAAGACGTGACGTGTATACCGATCATTATGAAATTACGAAACTGTCAGGCAATAATGGCTTGTGATATTAGGTAGGGACAGTTTCCAGAAGAACCCCACCAACACTGGACCTTTGAGTAATATTGCTATGAAACAAGTGTCTGAATATCTTCTGTGGGCTTGTATTGAACATTGTGAATCTAAAAGTTTCACAATGAAGTGATTATCTTTTTTTCCCAAAATATCGTTTCAACTATCGACTGTTATAGTTGTATGTCTGGTACCATAGAATACAAATTCAATACATTATAATGTAACTTTTTAATGACATTTGAAGAATTCCGTAGGTCTCAGAAATTGTCATGATCCACAGAAGAAGGCAAGGATTGCTACTTGATTACAACTACAGATTAAATCTAGAAAGACGCATCACAAGAACGAACATCAGTTGTGGCTCATTCTCAAGATATTGTGTTTCAAGGGGTGAATCAAACATATTTCAAATTTCAAGCGTAGGGCTATTTAGACAAAAAATCGATTACGAAATTATTGCGAGGAGAGAATCGAAATTCTCATGAATCAAAGTCGGAAGTAAAAGTGAAAACGAAATCAAAAAATATTTCACTTCCGAGTCCTCATCATATATATATATATATATATATATATATATATATATATATATATATATATATATATATATATATATATATATATATATATATATATATATATATATATATATATATATATATATATATATATATATATATATATATATATAAAATCATGTTGTTTTAGGATTGTTCTTGTGTGTAAAATATTTAATTATCAATTAAACGACGTTTCGAACGAATTACATCGTTCATTCTCAAGTTACAGAAAATATAAAAATTGACAAAAAACTTGTCCAGCCGACCGATCGTCAGGTAGAACTGATTAAAACTAACTAACAATACAACATCATAGAAACAAGAACTAGAAAAAAACAATCACCGATTGATATAAATAATGAAATCAATTCGAAAAAACTTCAACTGGTGGTGATATCTGCCTTCTTGACCACATAATATATAACTATAATCTTCGGTCGAATTCCAAGTCCTTATATTGTTCTCATTTTCTATTTTTCATTTGTCAGCATCAATTTTTCGATTCCTCGCTTCCATTCCCTTCTTCACACTTCTAGTCATAGGTCCACTGGTATTCACGAACCGTTCGATTACTGGGGTTTTAAAACTATCCATCTCTAACGTCCTATTTGGTTTCCCAGTTTTTACGTTAGGAAACTCATTAATAACAGGTGATAAAACGGTATTCCAGCAGTTGGAAATTGCATGCCCATCATTTCTTCTATTTAATGCATCAGGTCTTATCTTTATTTCAATCGCCTCTCCTATTAGTCTAGGTATTAATAGATCCTCTTTCGATATAATATGCGCTTTTTCAAATTTTATGGAGTGTCCTGTTTTTGCTGCATGTTCTCCCAGACAGTTTGTGAAATCTTTCTTCTCAACTGCTTTTATGTACTCCTTCATAGAAGGGTCGAGGTTCGTCTTTTGAAAATTTTGAAAAAGCGCATATAATATCGAAAGAGGATCTATTAATACCTATATATATATATATACAGGGGCGTCGGAACGTTTTCAAAGTAGGGGGGGGCAAGCTCAAAAATTGCGACCCGCGGAGGAAGGAAGTATGGGGTGCCACACATTCAATAACATTTGGGTATTTTTCAGGATAGAAGGACAAAATACTGAGAATACCAAGATGGGGAGGGGGGGATCTCAGTTTGGAAAAGAAAATGCCATATAAGAACAATTGTACAAAGGCCAGTTAACGCGAAGCATGCGACCTGCGGGGGGCAATGGGGAAGGACCCCCTCTGGCCCCGCAGGGAATTTTTTTGAATTACCCTTTTTTTAACACGATTTAACGTGTTTCAGATAAGATTTAGATGACAAAATTAATTGTTTTGAAGAACTAGAAGAACTGATATTTGCCAAACATAGTTATTGTAACTGCAGGGTCATTCTGGCTCATTTTAGCGCCACGGGCAAGGACTAAATTATGAGCCCCAAAAACTATATGCGCATAGTGAAAGTGAATGCGAGTGAGGGAGGAACCAAGCCCCGCAGGGAAATTTTTGTGAATTTATCTTTTTAAATACGATTCTACGGGTTTGGGAATTGGACGAAATTTCTGGAATTCATGAATTCTTTAGTGTGGTAAGAGCTAGTTTTGCTGAATGGCTGATCCAAGAAAAATCTATGTCTTTCGATAACAATGCTGTTCGAATGATAACATTTTCTCCACCCAATAATGCACAAGTAAAATAGAATACGATTCATGACATATTATTATTAATAGGATGTTACAAATGTGCGCCGATAGCGCCCCTTAAATTTGACGCCCCTGGCAGTCACCGAACGACCCTTATTGGAAGTTCCCTTTCTCCATTTCATTGTATTGTCATTGTTACGACAGTTATAATTTTGGAAATTTACAAAATTTACAAAAATTGTAATGAATAATTTATATCTGAAAGAAGCACTGCCGGTAGGGTTGTTTGTTGTTTTGTGATAACTAATAACTACTTACCAGAGCTATCATTCCAAAACAGTACACCAAATTCCTTTAAATCACACCTTTTTAAATATGATTCAACGTGTTCCAGATGAGATTTAGATGCAAAAATCAATTTTCTCCTAAAACTGAAGGTGCCCATCTGATATTTAATTTTCTATGCAATGTGAAATATGAATCTATGTACGATTTTACCTATCTAAATAGGTCTCCATCTTTCCTTCCTACTCTGTCTTTCTTTTTTTTTTTCTTTCTTTCCTTCTCTCTTCCTTCTTTTTTTCGTCTTTTCTATTTCTCGTCTTTTCAATTTTTTTTGCAAAACCTTTTTCTTGCCCCCCCTTGCCCCCCCCTGGCCGAAAGTTGGGGGGGGCATTGCCCCCCCTGCCCCCCCGGTTCCGACGCCAGTGTATATATATATATATATATATATATATATATATATATATATATATATTTATATATATATATATATATATTTATATATATATATATATATATATATATATATATATTAGTGATGCCTTCGGGTAACAAATTAGGAACCGGGTACCCGCCGAAATTACCCGGGTATTACCCGGGTAATTAAAAAAAAAAGTATTTACATCATCCCCTGTCTAGTTCAGTGGTTCTGACGTTTCATTATCTTCTCAGTTCTCGGTAAAGAATAGTATTTGGCATGGCAACTAGAGAGCGATTGACAGGAGAGGGATTCAGTACACTGCACGTGTGACCACAGATAACGGTAGGTGGTGCGACTAGATTTGACGAACTCATCATGACAAGTTGAGGGAGGTCTGAGAAGGAAGGTGAAAAAACTTATGTAGAATGTGAAGTTGAATTTCTCTCGGTAGCTTGAGTGATTTATAAAAGTTATTTTCTATAATATAGGTACTGGTTAGCACAATTACCCGGAACCTAGACGGGTACCCGGGTAACAGAATATTACCCGAGTAATGCATAACCCGTACCCGACCGGGTACCCGGGTCGGGTATATATATATATATATAAATATATATATATATATATATATATATATATATATATATATATATATACATATATATATATATATATACATATATATATATATATATATATATATATATATATATATATATATATATATATATATATATATATATATATATATATATATATATATATATATATATATATATATATATATATAATAATCAGGGACTGAGACCTTTATGTATAAAGGTCCCGGTTGCGGTTACGATTGTGAACTAAATTTTATAA